>DWQT01005367.1:0-10369 GCA_018244895.1 Myscelus amystis hages | reverse complement strand
ACCTGAATATAATATGTAACTTATCAAAATGTATGGTCAAAAGCTTGAATTAAACCGACTTTTTATGTCTTTGCTATATTTATTTCGTCGCCTAGGAACGTATTCCCTATAACCCCATATAAATCACCACTCCATATTCACGGTTTTTGTATTCGCGGTATATTTATGGAACGTATCCCCCGCGAATAATGAGCTTTTACTGTATTTATCATAGTAATGAAATATTATCAATTATTAACACTGTATTTATTTTTAATAATACAACATTCACTTTGCCTCATTCAGGTAACGTGGAGTTCCAACCGCAACGCAAGTCATACCACCACGACGAGGCAGTGGGAGTACGGAACCCAGAAGTGGTGTCGCTCATATCCTCCCTACTGCGGGTCAAGCAGGAGACGCTCCTGGCCGCCCTCACCTCCAAGCGGGCCCGAGCGTCGGGTGAAACGCTCGTCATTAACTACAGGTGCGCTTGATATCAATTATCTCCTTATATTGTCTTAAATAAGATATCCATAGCAACATTTATTTTATGATCATGGCTAATAAGAATCAATGATCCTCTAACCTGGCAGTTTTAATGATTTATTTAGGCTCTGACATGAATCATAGTACATTCAAATTGATAACAACAATTTGATGTCAAATCATCTTTTAACAACAAATTGCTCCATAGGTAATGCCTGTAGGCATATTGAGTCCACCTAAAACACGAGTATTATTTTGTGGAAAACGCTAAACAAACATAATAAGTATCATAGGTAATTACTAATTCTTTAACTAATTAATTTAATGAATGTTTCAGGTTACCAGAGGCGATCGCAACCCGCGATGCAATGGCTAAATGTCTGTACGGTGCTCTGTTTGACTGGATAGTGATGCAGGTCAACCACGCGCTGCTCTCCAAAAAGGACACGCTGAGGGAACATCAGGGACATAGCATAGGTTTGTACACATTTAAATGATATTATATACGACCGGCCGGATGTAATGGAATGTGGTATCAAGATCGTTCCAATCCTGGGCACGAACATAACAAATGTTTATCCCGATATTCTCACGGGGTTGCTTGTGACGTGGCTTACCATATTGTAATTTACTGTTAAAGCGAATTGCATTTAATGTTATAACACTAATTGTTTATTAAAATATAAAGTAAGTAAATTCAAACCCTGAACTTCATATCTATAATGTTTTTCTTAGCTGTGTACTGAAAATTTAACTCACCTTTGATTTATGCAATTTTGAATTGAAATTCCAATGGAAGCACAATAGTGTAAGGAATTTTCATATACATACACATTTTGATTCAGTGTTTTCCTGGTGTTTATGAATAGAATTTGCAACAATGTTTTACCTCAAAAGGTAAAGTTTATATGAAGACATTGTTACTGCCAACTAAACTCAGATAATGAAGTGCCATATTGAGTTTTTTCAATTCTTGTCTCTTCTTTAAGGATCACCAGAGGCGTAATAAATTCTATCTACATTTGTTAGAATATGAAGCAAAGTTTAATCAAACACAAAATCGATTTTTAACATCAGCTGAAAACCTCAAACTGGTTTTTATTGATTATCTTAATATTTACTACATTTCAATCATCACTGGACAGTTCCAGTTCCACTACACACTTTCTTCCCAGGTTTTTGGTAGTACAAATTAGCTACTAGAGTCTTTCAATGCACGGCCATACATCTATACTTCTATACTTATACTAATAATATAAAGCTGAAGAGTTTGTTTGATTGTTTGGTTGTTTGAACACGCTTATCTCAGGAAATATTGGTCTGATTTGAAAAATTATTTCAGTGTTAGATAGCTCATTTATCGAGGAAGGCTATAGGCTTTATAACATTCTAATTTATAAAATTCTAAGATGAATAGGAGAGGAGCAGCAATAAAAAATATTGCGACAACGGCAAAATAATTTATATAGCGAAGCAATGTTTGCCGGGTCAGCTGGACCTAATATATACTTAACCAATCATAACACAACCCCATTATAATGTGAGCTTACAAAGAAATCTTTGCTTTCCAGGCGTCCTCGATATATTCGGCTTCGAGGATTTCGGTCCGAACAACAGCTTCGAGCAGCTGTGCATCAACTACGCGAATGAGCATCTGCAGTACTATTTTAACCAGCACGTGTTCAAGTACGAGCAAGAGGAGTACCGGAGAGAGGGCATCCGGTGGACGGACATTGGTTTCTCCGACAACACCGGCTGCCTGCAGCTCATCGAGGGCAAGCCCGGCGGCCTGCTGTGCGTCCTGGACGATCAGTGCAAGTTAGTACCTCTTAACTATACTAAATATCTCCACATAGTGTACAACAATGACGCGCTCACTGTCTCTACACTTAGATTGCATTTATGTCTATCAGCTGACTGTGTCATCGTAACACAGGCCTTCAATTGCCTAATTTGAAATCCAGATTGCTGTGTATGGAATCCAATCAATATTGTCAATATCATTATGGAGCTTTATTCTAATGAAGCAGTTCAATCAGGGTTGATGTGAAATTTGTGAATAATTTTATTTGTTTGTTCTAAACATTTCAAACAACCATTGATACGTTACCGCTGTGCTTGCAGCTTCCCGTGGGCCACGAACGAGACCCTTCTGCAAAAGTTCAACTCCGTGCACGAGGACAATCCGTTCTACGAGAAGCCGCAGCGGCGGGAGCCGGCGTTCGTGGTGCGCCACTACGCGGGCAGGGTCAAGTATCAGGTGAATGATACGACTATACTTTTGTCTCGATTCATTCAATTTACTGTCCACTGTTGACAACGTTTCCTCTCGGAACGTTAACGCTTAAGGCCAAATTCTGCCAGACTTCACACACCTTCGAAAACCTAATTCCTAAGGTGTCCAGATCTTCTCAGGGTATTTCGTTTCAAGTGATGCGTATGTTTGTTAATTCTGCGTCTGAATGTAATAAAAATATCCATATCAGCCATCTGGTTACCATAATACAATCATTCAGTTGTCTAATTTAGAATCATATTTTTAGCTGAGTATGGAATTGTCTCAATTATTGTTACTATTAGTGCCTCATAATTCCCTAGATGTCATAATAAATGTTGGCAGGTGACCGTGATGCGGGAGAAGAACTTGGACCTGATGCGGCAGGACATCGTGAGCGTGCTGAAGAACTCGTCGCTGGCGTTCGTTCGCGAGCTGGTCGGCGTGGACCCGGTGGCCGTCTTCCGCTGGGCCATCGTGCGCGCCTTCTTCAGGTCACGGCGCTCACTGCACCATCATACACCACCTTGCACCACCATACACCAACATGCACCACGTTACTCCGCCATGCACCATCTTGCACCACTTTATACCACTATACACAACACTACTAGATATGAAGTTTTGTGGGTTCGATTTTCACACAGTACAGTTATTTATGAAATGAGCATCAGATCCCATTATAAAAAGATCTGTATATGTATATATGCCGTTCGACATCTGTCTGGTTACTATAATACAGGTTCTGGCTTGGGAAGCAATGGTTATGTGCAAAATAGTCCTAAAATCTCTATATTTAACCTAAGGCCATTATATATAATTTTCAAACACATCACTCAGCTAATCAACGAATGCAAAGCTGCAGGGAGGTTTAATCATTTTCTATAAATCAATGTCTTTTTTTTATATTATACACAGAGGGTACTTTGCCTTTATGGAGGCCGGCACGAGACACAGGGTGCACAGGGTCGACGGGGCCTCGAGAGTGCCGCGCGCTTCGATTCATGCACCGAACGATAATATCGTCAGGTCAGTACTCGGAATTCAACTTATGTTCTATTGAAATTATAATAATACTGCAACTCAGTACCTACCGTGTTAGTGAATAAGTAAATCAATAATCACATTAATGTTACAAGCGACTAACCTTTTCCAAATTTTTGACAAATTAACACGTTATTGGCATGAACGTGAATATTTTTTAATGTAAATCTAATGATTATAGTAATAAAATGTTATAAATTGAATAAAGATAATGAAATTGTAAACTTCTTTGTTCTATATATTATACAAATATGTCTATGAAAGCTTTCGCTAATAATGTTATGTGACGTAATATAATGTCTTTGCTCAGCCAACTGGTGACAGTATCGTCAATCAATCTCGCAATCAACCGCATTGCGTAAGTCACCGTTTATGGCATGCTTTATTATATGTGCACCTAACGCATGGATCTTGTTGTATCGATATTTTATTTTTATCGACTTTTTCACCTCCTGTAACTTCGATCGGAGACTGTGGTTAGAAAAGATATTAACATGTTTATCGTACAAATGTAACTCCTCGATGCCATATAAGTACATCGTGTGCCAAACTTTCACGCAAGTCTAAACACAGTCTTACGTCTATTTCAACGGCCATTCTTTTAGTAGTCGTTCCAGCTACGTTTGCTAATTATTAGATACCTATCTACAGTATTAGTATAAATATGTATTTCATATGCATCTAGCGGGCACACCGAATCGTCATGCATGCGCGTCACAGACGACACCCATCGTTCGGTTTTGATTTTTATTTTTGTTTTCTGTTTGATTAATTTGTAACCGTTATCTCCCTTCTCCCTCGACATAAAACAACGAACAGAACGGCGCACAGAGCGCCAAGCAAGGCTCGCGACGCGGCCGCGCGCGCCGCCGACACTAGGCGCGTAGAGAGCACGAGCGCGCCGCGCCTCGGGGGGAAAGGGACAAAACATTATAGAATCGCGGAGACGCGCACGCGCAGGCTCGAACGGGAGCGGGACGACCGCACGTTCGACGACACCGACGTTATGCAGCGCGCCAGCCAAATCGTCATGTACGTGCGACGCCTCCGGTTACACGCAGCCTCTGTCTCTGTCTCGCACTCTCTCTTCATCAAACAAAATATTCGACGAAACGTAACCGTGTCCAACGGAACGAGATACTTCGCCCCGATATATTTTTTACTTGTCCTTTTATTTCTGTTTTACTTTAATTGCTATTCCTCACACATCGCCTTTCATGCGTAAGCTGAATAAGCATGCCTCGGCTTTTAATAAATTTGGATTTAAGCGATCTTTTGTATCTTACGAATTAGAGTTAAAACAGAAAAATATCATATTATACATTTTGTTTGATGAAATTTCGACCTTCGGTTGGGGTTCCTATCTATCATATGGTGTCGGCCATGGGTTTTAATTTTATAATATGTCATTCTGTATATTTGTTGTGTTAATATTTTTACACCTCTACATGATCACCCGTTTGTAGTGACAATTTTAGGGGATAATGCGGTTGCTAAATCGCCGGTTGTACTTAGACAATTGGGACCGAGCATCGCATAAGGCTTCCCGTACACGTCCCGTCGCAGAATTTCTATTCACTCGCATGTGCAGCTAAATGTGGGGCTTAGTTACACATATGGTGGTCGGCGCGCGTAGATGTCGAATCGATCTGTACCGATGTGTCGCGTCGGCAGGAAGAACAAGTCGTTCAGGCCCCGCGAGCGAGCCAAGAAAGGGCTGAAGAATCTGCAGAGCGTGAAGACGCTGGCGGGCCGTACGGCCGCGCCCGCCGCCAAGCGGAAGCAGCCGCTCACGGTGGCCGCGCAGTTCCAGCATTCCTTGGCCGCGCTCATGGAGACATTGAACCAGGCTAATCCCTTCTTCATCAGGTTTAACAAGCTTTTTAATTGAAATTTCTTTTAGATAAAGAAAAAAAACTTTATTTTCTATTGCATTTAAAATTAATTTGTTACTTGTATTTTTAAAATGCCCGCTTATTATATTCCAGATGCATAAAGTCGAATAGCGACAAGATCCCAAACGTTTTCGACGAGGATACTGTGCAGCGACAGTTGAGGTATACGGGCATGCTGGAGACCGTCCGCATTCGCCAGGCCGGCTACAACGTGCGGCTGACCTACGAGGAGTTCATCCAGCTGTACAGGATCCTGCTGCCGAAGGGGCTGCTGAGTTCGCAATCGGATGTCAGGCATTTCTTGGCCACTTTGAATTTGGACAGGGACAACTATCAATTAGGTAAGCGAGCTTATCAATTGCTATACTTAAATCTTTGAATGTTAGATTCATCCATAACTTCAAATATTGTGATTAAAGTATAACTTAAAATAATTCCTCGATCAGTATTAAGGGTTAAGATCGTATCGGCTCGTTGGTGCAGGTGCAACGAAGATCTTCATGCGCGAGAGCGAGCAGACGAAGCTGGAGTACCGGCTGCACCAGCAGATCATGGCGTCCATCATCACCATCCAGCGCTGGTTCCGCGCCGTGCTGGAGCGCCGCCGCTACCTGGCGCTGCGCCGCGCCTCGCTCGTCATCCAGGCCTACTGCAGGTACCCCGCATGCACTCCATACATTTACAGTTCAAGTGAACAATAACCATTAACCCTGTATAGTTTAGTTGATGATTAGAATCAAATATTGCTGATGAATAAATTGTGGTGTTGATGTTGAAATGATTGTCTTTTCCCAGGCATTGGTTGGTGTTGCGGCAGGAGGCCGCGCTGCGAGTGCAGGCGTGGTTCCGCGGCAGCCGCGTGCGGCGCTGGTTCCTCAAGCTGCGAGATGGGGTCGTGCTGTTCCAGGCGGCCGCCAAGGGGTTCCTGCTGAGGAAAGCCCTGCCCGAGCTCAGACGGCGACTGCCGCCGCCTAAACACACGGACGAGGTCAGTTGCGCTCCCTTCACGAGCTCGCTTTTGTAATTTAATGTTTTCATTAGTAAAGAATATTTTATCTAATTCCAATTTCATCTGAAAATTATTTGTAACTTCCATTAATTGTCTCTAATTGAAATCGTAACCCTCCATCTGTTTTATTAATTTTTAATTCCTCGCCAAGCGTAATGGAATGATTAGTTATAAGAAACAATAGTCTCAATAGTTATAAGAAACAATGAATAAATTAAGATTACGAAACAATTGTTTAACAAATAACATCACTTTAATAGTACCTTATGTTTTTGGTATAAAGTTTATACTATATGGTAGGCAAATAGTGATTGTCGATAAAATATATACCGACATTTATATATATATCTGTGACTTCACCTGTAAAACTAACCTAGTTGTCGCTGGTAACCGTTAAACGATCGCGAGAATCGCTCAGAGCACAATGCGACGTGCATGTGTGTATGTATGTGCGTGTGTGCGTGTGTGCAGCGCGACAGCAAGACGCCGGCGCCCGCCGCCGAGCTGTTCAACAACCGCCAGCCCAGCATCGAGCATCTCAAGAACATCATCGACATACAGCTGTAAGTAGCGCTAGACTATTATTATTATTCAACGAAGTAGTAGATCGGGAGGGATCTGTAAATGAAGCTCCGCCTTCCCGTACTTCGGAGGGCACGTTAAGGGGTCCAATTGAAGCTGCATTTCTTTAAGAGCTCGTGCATAATAATACTATGATTGAACATGTAACTCATTACTTTTCTTTTAATTCCATTTATTATGTTACATACGCATGTAAGTGACCTTTCAATTCACTTTTCTAGAAACATGCTCATACAAGAGGAGGCAGAGAAGACACGGCAGTTGCGAGCTACCCAATCGTTGCCAATATCCAGGTATAATTGTTACCATTTCCCGCTGTTTCACGATTATATCTTTCCCCATATAATATGGTATATATATTTTTTCAGTCTAGAGAAAAAACGCGATAATCTTATATTGGATAGCTCCACCGCGCAAACATACGGCAAGCGAAGAGTGTCCAAGACCCAGAACATTACTGAATTACCGGTGAAGCAGTGCAATGTAAGGTGAGTGGTATTGAATAATGAATGTTATTCATAGGAACTAGATAAACAAGTTATTTCATTAGTTTGTTTTAGGCGTTGTAGGGCTGGCTGGTTGGTTGGTTGGTTGGTAGGCTGGTTGAAAATAAACCATCTTGCAGTGTATTACAAATGCAAATCCATATCCAATTTGCGAACATGACAATTAAAGGAAAGTTTTAATTTGTTGATATTGCCTGATAATGTTTTGAGTTAATAAATAATAATAATAATTTCTTATTGCTCCACACCGAAGGCACGAAACCGAATAACAACAATTAATAATAAAAAGAAACAAATACTTATTGGTGTTGAATGTGTAATTTCTTCTTATATATATGTCTCCAAATGTGTTTACGAGCAATACAATCGCTTTCATAGCCTTGTACATCAAGAAGCAAACGAGTCATCACCTGACGATAGCTGGAGCAACAATGCGGGCAAATATTCACAAAACCCCGTCCCCTGGCCCAACAAAATCACCGCTGAAGATCTTGCAAACGAGCTAATATGGCTCAGGATAGACCAAAACCATCTGATGGCTGAAAAGAACAAGGTACACTGTAGCAAGGTATTTTAATTGGTTTATTACATAATTGGTGTGTAGTTGTGTGGAGAAACAAAAAGTAAATAAGGGCCTATGGTAGATGTTGCCACTTCAACTTCCTAGTTCCCCGAGCAATGTCCTCGGTCTCCATTCAATCTTGATCCCGTTTCTTAATTCTAATGATCACACCTAGGACACAGAATGTACGCTTTGTCTAAATGTGTTTGAAATATTTGCTCATATGACAACCCTAAAGACTTCTTATGATTCTAAAAAGCTGTATTATAGTTACCCCAGGATTCATACTGCCCTCATACCAAATTTCATTAAAGTGGTTCAGCCATGAAAGCACAGAGCTGCTGTGGCATTTATAATATTATGGATTAAAAGAAAAGACTCATCAACGCCTATTAAAAATGACTTATACATTTTGTTCCCATTGTTTAAAAATAATAATGCGTCATTATGTCATTCATTGTAATGAACAGTTCTTTCCCAAAGTTGAGAAAATACTGCACATTTTATGACTCGACATATGACGAAAAAATGATTTGCAGTTACGTGAGAGGGAACTGGCCGAATCGATAGCGAGCAGCAGCGAGGAATATCTGCGGCAAGTGGGCGACTGGAGCCCGGCGGAGAGCTCCGATACCACGAAAAGCAGTTCAAGGTACTTTCCCACTCCTCTATTGATATTTATTGTTCAAAGCTATATTTAGCACTCAGCAGTTAAACATAAATAAATTATCAAATATTACATAAATAAAGAGTTTTCATCCTATACAATGTAGAAAGACATGGGATTTTTGTATTTGCTAGTTTGATAACATCATATCAAGAAATTATAAATAGATAATTCAAGGATTAATTATTAAATATTCCATTACTTACTCCCAAAGAAATATTCACTCATGTGAGGTATTCAATGTAAAAATTGTCTGTGTACTTGGCTTTATTATAGCTTAAAGAGTTTTTGAATTGTATGGCACGCGCTTACAGATTTCAAAATCCCTCGGAACAACAAGAATGCCATGCGACATTGCGGAGTTCATTCTTAGAAATTCCTTTTCCGAGTCTGTTGTGAGTTGATTGCGGTGCGCAGACGCAGCTCGCCGCAGGTGTACCAGCGCAGCCTGTCGAGCACCACGCTGGAGCCGGCGCGCGCGCTGCACAGCCTGCCGCCCGTGCGCCGCGACCCGCGCGACTCGCTCGCGCCGCACGCCCCGCACGCGCCCCACGCGCCCCACGCCGCGCACCGCACCTTGCACGAGAACACCGCAGGTCTCTTAGCACCACTCTCTTATTTGTCAATTTCAAACGTGACGGGTTTTATACGAGAGCCACAGTTTACAAATTGCTACTGCATATTAGCTATTTTCTATTACATAGAAGTTTAAACAGAGACATCATTAGGCTTAATTGTTTTGTTTTACTTATAATCGTTGGTTGTTATTTTGACATAATTAAAGATTCTGTAGTCACAGTAAGCTCAATTAGAAATAGTATTTTTGCTTAGTTGTTTCTACTGACAACAATTCTCTGAAAAGAGAATTAATCGCTTTGCCAATTCTCATGACTAATTACATAATGTGTTTGTTTTGGTACTGCTTTATTGGTCGTTATTAGAAACAACATTTTTACAGTTCACATAGTTGCCGGAGGTCTAGTTGAATATTGTATTTGTTGCAAACAAGATGTTTCTGCCACAAGAAGCTGACAAGAACAGTGTCTTAGATCCATCAGATAAGCTGACGTTTTATTGTTTCTTTTCTTGGTTCACTTTACTTTTAATGGGTTACTACACCATATGTTTCAAAATAGTGTTTTATTATTGTGGTGAGTTATACAAATTATGCAGTGTCATTGTTAACAAATTCTAGGTCCTTGTAATTTTTACGTGTGAATATCCAAATAATCAAAGCAAATATAACCTTGATAGTGTCACCATGTACTTTTCATTCTTGCCATAGATATTTGTATTTTTTTTATTTTTAATCTCTTTAATTATAAATATTGCTTTTATTTAATTTTGGTATGTAAAGTTTT
>DWQT01005366.1:0-10369 GCA_018244895.1 Myscelus amystis hages | reverse complement strand
CCTGGGTGGGAATCGAACCCACGACCTCCGGTTTCACAGTCAGGGTCTCTAACCGCTCGACCACGAGGCCAGTCAATGTATTTCTATTCTATACTTAAATGTCATACGCTACCGATCCTACGCCCATCTCTATTCCCTTAATAAACTGTTGTTAGTGGGTGCATAATTCGTATCCCTTAAATCGAATAGTAAAATTTCGTATGCGTAGTCACTGACTAATGTAAGTTGATAATTGTACACAAATTTACATAACCAATTTACATAACCGTATATCAAGTGAACGCTCCTGCGTGTACTAATGACAGCTTCGTGCTAAACACCGGCCGACTTAGCAATTTAATAGTGTAACAGCTGCCATTACAGAACAAATCACAGAGTAGTCGTGTTGCTTACGTCAATAACATACAAAATGATGTCATTTTCCTTAGCCGCTCCAAACGCGTCACGATCAAGCGTGATTTCAACAAGGCTCGAGGCTTCCATTTTTCTGATCTTCCAAGTGGTCGTATTTGTGTAACCAGTTCTACCCTACCTAGTACGGTGGCTCAAAGTTTTATGGCCACTGGTGTGAAAAGTCGTGCGTTCAATTTAATTGGACATGACGAATTATGTTTGCTGGAAAACTGGGCGGAGACTGTTTGCGAAGGCGGATATGAGGCGGTGTGTTTTGATAATTCCTTGGATGATCTTATATGTAGACTTATCGTATCGCCAATAAAGTTTTAAGTGCCTTGGTTGAAAAAGATGGCGAAAAATATTGCAAAATTTAAAAAGGACAAATTACACAGAGAGCGGGCAATAAGGAAAAGACAGATCGGACATTGTGTGGAGTTTAATAAGCTTGTATAAATATACATTGAGGTTATTGACCACTCAAAAACTGCATCGCTATATTTATCTCAATTTCGGGCGAGATATCTCTTTTATAACAATAGCTCCAGTGCTGCAGTTGCGTTGTTGCAGTTGTTGTTACAGTTTTCAAATTTCATGTTCTCAAAGAGTTCATTTTACTTTTTTGTTATCGACTCGGAGTCCTTTTCCGAGATAGCTATGGAATATAAAAAAATAATGGAATGTATGATTTATTAATATTTATTAATATGGACATAATATCTGTAGAATATCTATATTTGTTTCACTTATTTGAGTTTCACGTTTCACGTTGACTTCGACGTCACACATTAATTTGTACAAGTTAACATTTCATAAATTTACTAATTACAAGAATTTGGAAAAAAAGTTAAAATTTACTGTACATTTACGTAACGGCTGTATCAAACAATAATGACTATCAAAACTCCCGTGTTCTCACACGTCGGCGCGTGAGAATGAAAATCACAACAAAACCGAAATCGCTGCTAACTGTCCGTCGGCAATTAAATGGTAGAACGGCAACGACAGTTATACGGAGGTGGGATCGCAGGTGGATCGTGGGTTTCGGATAAAATTTTGGGGGCGTCGTAAATCGCTTTAATCGGTCGTTGACTGAAAGGTTTTCGGAAAATTTGTGTCGGTGCCGGATCGATTTTCACAGCGCATAGTGCACGCACGTGTCGGCCGCCGCTGCGATGCGCTTTCGTCACACTGCCTCCGGACTTACGATTGAGCTATATCACCTTATGACACCATGTTTGACGAGTACAGAAGCAGTGACGCCTAATTAATTAGCAAATGATTGAGCGTTACTTACACTTGGTCATAGTGAATGATATTTATCAACGTTATGTATGATTAATAAACATGAAATACTCATGTTCATCATTTCACATCTTAAGTTTTTTTTATCTACTGAAAACGCATGTTACAAACGATTTTGATAGGTCGCGTAATATTTGCTAATAATAAACTATATGTAAAATCTATTCTGAGCAGTTATGGATTCTGTTAAGAAAATGAAAACTGTTTTAAGTATCTATACTCAGTTAGTACATTCCTATAGAGCTATCATGCGTGTAAGCAATAAGTTCAACACTTGATAGTTCTGCTTGATTTATTTACGTCGTAAATAAAAATTTCCGAGCGTAATCTTTTTTGCACTTTCGCTATTGCACACTTTAATTACTTTTCTGACACTTTAATGACTTTTAAATGAAAATGAATTTGGTCTACAGCTCACACAATATTAAGAAGGGGTTGTTGTGTTTGGAGGAAACATCTGAGGATAAGTAGGTCTTGTAGGCAGGTAACATCAGATATTGCATTTTTTTTGTAAGACAACATGGCAGTATTTCTACAGTTCTATTTGAGGTTGGTCACATATCCATTAGCGGGGGAAATCATTCGTAACAACTTTCTACTTATTTGCTACATGTTTTCAAAACTATGAAAAAATAGCGCTGACGGTTATCTTTTGAAAATGTATTTCGAAAACGGTCAAACAATCAAAAGTATTTTTATAAAATATGGTTAGTTTATTCCTATTGTCACAATACAACATTTTTTATTACTACATTGATGTGCAAATGTTTTAATTTAGCTATTTAGCTATTGACGACCTTGTGAAATAGCGATAAAAATCAAATAAGTAAGTACGTACTTCATAGAAGCCCTATGTATTATATCCCTTTTAAACAACTTATTTCGTTTACTTGCTAACTTTCTTCATGTGTACATACATTTCAGATCAGTGAATTAATTTAAAGTAACGCTTATCTTACCCTTTATTATTTTTGATGAAAACCACTTATCGTGTACTGTAAGGCAATTTGTGTTACATATATTAAATAAGTTTTGTCCTGGTTAATAGTTTCATGCGTTAATTACGAGTATGTGAAATCCAACATCAAAAAAACTGATCTCATTCTGTTTTCAGTATTATTTGTTTGCTATAAATAGTAGTTCAGTATTACTTTGTTGGAAATACTGAGACATTTATTTTTAATGTATCAGCTGTGTATTACGAAATGTTACTCTTCGTGTTATGATACATTTTATAAGGCTGTTGCATATAGAGAAGGTAATAAGTGGAAAGCGATACTTATCATACATAACTTGGATGTATTTAAATTGCTTAGGCATTTGACACAGCATGGTCTTACACGACAAATAACTATCCATACTCGAATACATAAGATACATGAAAATTCGTTGACTTGCTGTGTAATGTGCATAATATAGTAACTCTAAATTTCTATTAAAGTAATAGTAGACCTTATTATTGGTCATTGGCTTTGTTTTCATACGCGTGCAATAGTTCACATATGCACGAGAAAGAATATATTGTACATGCGAGCAAAGAACCTGTACCTGTACAATTTCTCGGACAATTAAAAACACTACAAATCACCGAAACAAACATTGACACGGTTCTCAGGGGCTATGCGATAACTTTCATATTCCAAGATATTCAACTAACCAAAATTGCTTCCGAAAGCTATTTGCTGGCGTGACGAAAGCATTTGTTTAGCGAAAATCTACAATCACCTAACTATGTTCGACGGCACTTGACGCAGTAGCCGCTCCTCAGCGTCGGTTCTCACGAGAAATGAATCGGCGGCATTCCGTCTGAATGTCCACAGACTTCTTCCATCAAATGCGACAGTCGTGCATGTCCATTGATCACTTCACCAAAAAAGTGTTAACTTTAACACTCGATCGATTTCAACTTTTTACTCATTCACTAACTACCATATTCTAGGGCTGATTTAGTTCAGCGGTCGGCGAATAACATTAAAACTGGAGTGTCTGAATAATGTGTAACTATTTCTGCAATTAGCCAGGATAATCCAGCTTAAGTTAACTGTAGCGTAACCACGTTGTAAGTAAAGTATTTAGTATCACGTGTATGCTGTTTATGATGAATTGCTCAAGTAATCGGTCACTTTACTGAGCGAAAAAAGCTTAGCTATAATTTTAACATATGTACTTAGGTTAGAAGTAAAATTGTACTGTGTAAAGTTATTTCTAGATAAAGCGAGATATGATACGAATTCGGCGAAGCAACGGCGCGTGAACATTTTTTACTTCGAAGTGTAGAATAATTTAGAGTATTATAGAGGTACCGACTGCGCACGTAGTGTGTTCTCTTCGATACCTATTTAATCCGTACAGTTTTTTATTTAAGCTTCCTTAAATAGTTTCTTTTCAAAATGCTTATAATACCTATCAATTTGAGCTTATAATGGATTTCAAATACCTAAGAAAACAGTATCGGTTTGGAATGAAATCACAAAAAAAAATCATAATTATAATGATTTGCTGAGGCTTTAATCGTGACAGTATAGATATGAAAGATCTTTTACATTTTGATTATCGGCCGAACAATTTATATTTAAATGTTGAAATTCAGATCTTTAAAATATGGCTGTAAATAACTGGACTTATATAAATTACATAAGTATATATGAGAGTAAAAAAGTAAACATTTCAAATGCAATACGAGAGAAATTCGCAAGTTGTAATTCCGTTATAAATAATCAAAAGAAAAAAATAAATACTTGACATAGATAATATTGTTTGTACTCCTTTGTGAACGTCAAATTGTTTTTGAAAACAACACAAATAGTGCGCTCATATCATTTACACCGTGAAGATAAATAGAACATTTAATGTAGAAATAACGGCCTTCATGATCGCTTGCAGCGAGCATTTCAATAGCGCGGACATTCGTTCCAAGTTTTTGTCTAATATAGACACTCTTGGAATTGTAATTTTGTACCAAATAAAAGGAACGAGGGTGTCGACACGCCGTTTTGTTTTGTAATTAACAATGGAGCGACTTTCGTTGCGACGGACCTCATACCGTGACCCTTTACACGAAAGCACAGTTCGTTTGTTTTCAACAAATTATTAGTCTGGTTTCGCACAGAGGCAGCTACAATTGGTAGTGTCTTTTTATCATAATTCCCGTAAGCATCGTCTTAGTCCTTTGATGTAACAATGATTTATTTATAGTCTGTGAGTCATCGGTAGCCATTAGTCGAGCGTATTGTCTTTAAAAACAATCTTTAGGCTCTCTGCGTGCTGCCTCCTCGCAGTAGGATAGCTATACATGTTTACAAACATTTTGTTAAGGTGTTATGTTTAATGGCTTCTTTGGAAGGTAATCGTTATTGTAGTGTTAACGTGATTTAGTGTATCTGAGTACAAAACAATGCCTTTTAATATTTCGTTTATCGATCTTATTTTGTTCAAATAATTGATGAAACGAAAATTTAAGGAAATGGAAAAACTATGCGTCAATTCAATGGCTTTGGCTTCGGCCAAAGCTATAAAATGTGTTCTTGAAGTATAGACATCTGTCACGTATTATCTATTATAATTCAATATCAAGTCATATATGTTGTCCAGAAACAGAACAGAAACCAAAGTAGGTATGTCCATATACCTACTTTGGTTTCTGTTACATTCGTAACATATGTATAATGTTAACTTGAATTATCACTTCTTAGCGCCGCTAGTTACAGTTTCAGATTGGGTCAATTCTAAAAATAACATAAAACGAGTATGTATATTATTTAGTAAGTAATAACAATACAGACTGATCTAACTGAGAACTGACAGCTTGTGCTTGATAATAAATATTTAATAGTGATCACACACTGGTCATCTGCACACACCCACGCAATAAATATAATGTGTACATACTCGTACATAGCGCTATACATGTAGCTCGGGCGTGCGGCTGCCGCTTGAATGGGTCGCGGCTAGCGGCAAATAATTTGTAAATGCTCGCATACTTCGTTCGGTAAATTTTTATGTCACTTTTTAAATCTAGATACCGAGACCAACTGGAAATGATATGGAAAAAAAAATTAAAAATTAAAAAAAAAAAATAATATTTGTGAATGTACATAACTTGGCAGCTATACGAAAACTTAGGTAAACTAGAAACGCAACTATTTAATGCCATCGATTATAATATCGGGAATATTCTGATCGTATTCATTACTCGTATTTCAAATATTCAGTAGATCCGAAGCGTGTTATTGTTGAATGCAATTGGAAGTTGCGCTGATTTACTCCGCCAACTTGTAGAATGTGGATGAGAGCGACTACAAGCTAATTAAATTTCAGCTCTAACTTCGCCTTACTTTTTTAAATGCAGTTACGAGAAACTAAGTTTTATTATGTGCGGGAAAAGTATTACGGTTTACGGTTTTTAAGAATAAATCTATTCGGTAAAAAATTATTCGCCTTACGCATGATTTGTTGTAAAACATCGTTATGCAATAAAGTTTTAAATGAAAGATTATATTTTATCACTCATATCACATTTTTTCACTCATTCTTCGAAATGACTTTCGTGACTATCTGCATATTTTCATCCTATCATTATTACCGATATTATCTGAGTCGCGTAGGTGTGGTAAGAGCTTAAGTCAGCTCATTTTTCATAAACTAAATTAGGTACAAGATTCATACATTGTGTGTATAATTACACTATAATCACTGTGTTGCATAAAATAACATATTTTACGATGTTCACGAAGTGTTGTCAGCAAATTCACGCGCTGACGGAACAACATCATTGTGCGAGACTCATTTGTCATCCGAAAACAATATGGCAATGAGACCCTATCGACAATCACACAATAGGACTAACAGTATAGCAGGATTTTATTGTTTTACGACCCAGCTCCCGAACCCGCAGGAGGCAGCACCCAAAAGTTTAAAGCAGAGACCTTCGAACAGGCAATTAAGTAGATTTACAGCCGTACTACGTTCTAAGAACGACTCAACGTATTTAGTAGTCGTTTCCTATTGACTGTCGCGACAAATGGACACAATTGGCTTTGTTTCAGCGAGCGATCATGGACATTTAAGTGAAATTCTCTTGTCACAAGAACTCATTGAAATTTTCTTTTATTATTATTATACTGTATATTCACAAGGGAACCACCATATATATGTCTGGTCTTGCTCTTTGAAGACATCTAACAGGCAGAGTTATAGATAATGATATAATGGATAAATTACCTGCATGATGTATATTATAAATCGCTTAAGCTTAGTCAATTAATTCTGTTTTACATAGCTAAAGTGTTTAATATTAAAAAACTTTCTTAGATTATTAGTTTTCACGTTTGGCAGTTTCGTTATAAGTATAAATTATTTATTGACAGCATACAAGAGCAAATAAGTGTATTTTTTATGCCATTAATTCATAATTTGCTTGTATGTGTATTATACTCTGACATATATATAGTTCTTTTTGGCTCAAGTCTAAAATGTTACTTGATGCTGTATTCACAGTTTGAACATAATTATCTTAAAAAATCCACACGCGGTAAACCTATGTACAAAAGCTGAAAAACGTATTTATAGTACATTAAGTTCTTATATAAGGGATTTGAGACTTGCTTGTAGCTTCAATCAAAGTGTGCAAATATTTGATCGAAGATTGCGAACATTTACTGTCTTCCCTTATTGTGGGTAAGAACTTTTATCAGCGGCAATATCTAGCTGTTCGTACTTTTTAAAAGAAATATATTTGTACAGAGATTTATTATAAAAACTTCAGCCGATATTGGAACTACGTGAGCAAGACAGGGCTTTGTTTAAATTGCGTTTAGATCCATGGCCGACTGAAACGAAGTAAGATGGTGTGATAATAGACATTTTAAATGAAGCTATTATCGCAAATTGAAACTATAAAGCTTAGAAAATAGCCTCCGCTGTTTTTACAAGTTACACATCGAAAAAATGTAAAATCGATAATATAGATGTAAGATAATAGATGTAAGAAACTTATGGAACGAGGATTTTGACATAGATATGGCAGGGCAAAATGCATTCGTCAGATATTGAATCAATCGTAGATATGAGTAGACCGTAATTAGTATTCATATAACGACGCCCTGAAAATATCACGTACGTTATTCCGAAATGGCTAATTCGGGCACTAGCGAAGTTTCGACATGGCAGTTTGAATAGTAATCGTAGTAACATATTATTATTCGATATTATAATATCATTCCAGGTTAGTGGGATGGTTTAGAATCCACAGAGTGCTAAATATCTGTATCCCTTCAATTCTGTCGTGCTCCTTGTACATTCATCACTTTCTAATAATAATAATATAATGCGTTGTGTCATAATTAAGGTATTTTCACGACGAAAGCCGCTTACCATAATCATTTAAGTCTTTTATAACAGCGAAGTAGCTTTAAATTATTTAGTAAGATTATTACGGTGTAAACTGTAAGGTTTGTAGCGGTACACGCGATAATAACGTGACGACGGATATTACGGCAGAAAGCGTCCTTGACTAGAACAATGTCATGCATCCGAGGAAAGTTTATGGAATAACCCAGCATAAATTGTTTGAACAAAGTCAAAACTTTGTCGGATGTGTTAAGTACGTAACCTACATAGCTTTGTTACAGAATTTGAATCGATCAGCTTATTTTGGTTTGATACCTTGAACTTTATTGAATGAAACAAGCGTAATAACTAACTGACAAGAGCGAATTTTGTAATCGAGCTTCTGATATCTCTAGTGATATGATATCTCTAGGTTACCTATCAACAATAAGTTACCAGACTTTACCAGAGCATCTATCAACCTATTGTTGAGGATGCAGAGGTTTCATAAGAAATTAATCAATTGATGTCGACTACTTCACGAGTCAGCTGTCCTTACTATTGAATAAAAAATCAGTCATAGTAAGACTATAATACATATATAATGTTTAAAAAGTGCAATAATATAGTGAAAATACAAGCGCACGTACCAGTTAGCAGCTGATTTAGTTATAGTTGGTTATGACGTTAATAGTGCTTTCATAAGGAAACATAACAGAGGCTTTCAATCAATTAAAAGCTTCAGGTAGATAGTGTTATACATTAGTGTCTCAGCATCATTGGTACTAATAATAGCACAATACCTTGGCAAAATCAATACTGCCGTCGGATGTGTTCCAGTAAATAATATGAATACGTTTGTTTCAGAAGATTTTCTCATTCTCTTGTGAGTAGTTAATTAACCAATTTTAATTCTTATACATTTAAAAATTAGCCCATTCCCTGTAAAGGGTAACTGCAGAAGCGATTGCACTAATTAATTGGATTAGTTATAAAAAGTTGTTAACTTGACTTCAATAGCGAAAACGAAGCTCCAACTTTAGCTCAAGTTGCAGAACCATTTGCACACTCAATTAAAGACGTGGGGTAATTGAGCTAATGTTCGTTTTTCTTGTAATTATTGTTGCTAAGGTACTTAGTATATCTGAGTTGAATTCTCTATATACATATCTACTGTTATTTATTGTTTAAAAACATTTACCAAAGTCTCTATTAGGAGAATTTTAGAAACATGCACAACTAGTAATCGATGAATATAAAAATCTGAAATAGTAGAAATCCTTAGCTACATTTTAAAATGTATGAAGTGTTCATATCAAGTTGAGATTCGACCGTAATAAAATCAGAATCGGTGACATTAAAAAAGACAGCGAGAAAATCTTTAGGCCTTAGCTACTCGTGTTTTATTACTTTCCACCAAATACTCGAAATATAAAGGAGTTACAGCTCAAATAAACGTTCACGAAATTGGATTCTGTACTTTGACATAAGAACGCCGTTTATTACAAGCAACTTTGTGAAGGAAATTGGCATCTAATATCATTCGAGGAATCGGAATTTATCGCAAAACAATCAACATCGTTCACAACCGCAAACGTTATTGGCCCGGTTATTCCAACATCGTCAAGGATAGTTTCCGAGAACGAGCAAGAACAGTTTAATACGTCACGGAAGAGCGCTTCAATGTCTCAATTTGTTGCAAGTAAAGCACAAGGTTTTCGTTAATGTATGGGTAACCGCATTTTAAGACCTCATGTCGTTGCAAGAACAAAGAGAATGTCCTACTGTTCGGTAGCGGCGCGACCCCCATGACGCGGCTGTGTTGAATCTAAACCACAAACAACTCTATTCAAAGCAGTAACATTCAGTCCTGACTTTATTTTATTGTTTCAAAGCGAAAGTACTTTTTAGTGGCGTTTATTGTTGCAAACCAAACTATGATGCTACCGGCGGGTGGCTATCCTTTCTTATTTGGTTACCTGATGACAGATTTGCGACTGTTATTGATTGCTTCCTTGCTGTTAAAATTTGTCTCTGAATCTGTCTGAGAATATTCCAGAATGTTTTCGTGTGTGTTTTTTTATTATGTGTTTACTTTTTCTCAGAAAACTAAAATGAATTACAAAATAATATAACACGGCAATTAAATCAGATAACTAAGGTTTCTGAAAGAGGTGTCAATTAAGTATACATGAGAATTTAAAAAAAGTAAGTCCCCAAAAATCGATATTAAATATAATTTAGAGGATAAATTCGGAGACATCATCTATTACAGTCTGTCCGATATTTCTTATATTGTTATATTATATTGTTAAAAACTGTAAAATATTTACATAGGAATGTA
>DWQT01005365.1:0-10371 GCA_018244895.1 Myscelus amystis hages | reverse complement strand
AACCAACCATGGAAGAGCGAGGCATTCCTATCACAAGTGTCTCTGACCACTTACCAGGAAGCCCCGACTACTAGTGCTTAAGGATTTCTGAAATAAACGCATTTTTATTTTATTTATTTATTGTCACAGAGGACATGTAAACTTGAATTACTATTATACTATCACTTGATTAACCTAATCTATATGAAATTAAAAAGCAATAATTTTAATCATGCCCGAATTACTGTGATGGTCTCAGAATTTTTGAGTACAACTTAGTTGTAATGAAGATGACATTTGACACAGGATTTGGTCCGAATAGAAATCTGAGAAGGGATTGTAAGGACGCCCAGATAACGAAGTTACACCCAATTATGTTGCGTGTAGACTGGACAAACAACAGGAATGGCGTGCCGCCATCTTGTGAAGTACGTAGCACAATTGACACTCCAAAAGTATATTTAAAAAAGGTTTATCTTAATGTGCAAGCAACAAAGGTGCAGCCAGCAGTACAATATGACCGTTGTAGTTTATGGACATTTGTACTATATTAATTATATATAGTTCAGTGTTAGATAGCTCCTTTATCGAAGAAGGCTATAGGCTATATAACATCACGCTAAGATGAATAGGAGAGGAGCAGCAATAACAAATATTGCTACAACGGCAAAGTCATTTATATGGCAAAGCAACGTTTACGGGGACAGCTAGTCTGCAATAAAACTATTCTTATAAGTCGTGCAGGTAGCACGTATCAATAACCAACGTAAGCTGACGTGATAAAAGATTTCAAATAACGAATTTTTTCCACACCGGCACCGGGAGGTAATTTCGAATCCTCGGTTGCAACGTTATTTACTGGATGTCTATATTTTTTGCTACTGCGAGTGAAACTGTGTTCCTCAAGGTCTCTACTCCACCACATAATGCAGCGACTCCGTTCTACATTAGGCGTCATACGTGAACTGTCAAAATGTTCCAAATTCAAATTGTTACATCTTTAGTTGCGCCCTACATTTTTATTTTATTTTAAAAATTTGCAAATCAAATTACATCTTGTGTTTTTAAATACAACTATACGTATCCAAACTTTTTAAATAATATAGCCTGATAATCTGTTTTAACAAGAATAATAATGTTATTTAAATGCAAAGTTTACCATTTTAGAGAAAGGAAAACCAGTGAAATGTGACAGTGAACACTGGCCAGTTTCCCTTCGGCGCTTTAGAGAAATTATAATTATTAAGGCTTTCACGGAGCGCGAGCGATGATTAGAAATTTCCACGCCGGACGCGGCCGCGACTGACCGACTTCAATATACGGAACATTAAAGTTTTTGCAATTATAATTACTTTGAAACACCTAACACATATCATTCTGACATGAATTACATCGAAAATTGTATATGACCACACTTACATTATCAAAATCCTCAAATCCCAGCCGTCCACATAGGTATGGATAGTGTACTTTTTATCTTCTATTCTTAAAGGTTATCCAGGCTTTTAACACTTTGTGGCCAAACAGTGTGATTCGATCTAATTATTTTATACACAACATAAAATAAATGTACTTAAAGAATGTCAAATATTTATCGAGCTAACACTTTGTTGAATGCTCTTGAGGATAGGATAAAGAGAAAAATGATAGTGTACAAGTCAAATATGTAATCTTTTGTGTGTCAATATCGGCCCACTGACATCTGCTCGCAAAGGGACGTTCTTACCTGTAGCACAAAGACATCTGTGTGAATATTTTTATCCAATACCTTGTCTGGCCATCGTTTCGCCCTTGCTTTTATGATGGAAATGTCACGAATTAATTAATTTTGTCGATTCCAAAACCAAAATATTTGAATACAGTTTTATGTTCATAATCAGATGAGGTGTTATTGTTTCAAAAATATACCATTGTACTTATGCATTTGTAAACTAATGGACATTATTCGATAAATCATAAAATGTTTTATAGGTTTTTTGTTTTAGATTCATTTTTGATTCGTAAATCAATAAGGTTTCTTTAAATAACTACGCAATGTAATTTGGATGTATATAATATATTTGTATGTAGAATATTATGACCTTAATCTTATATCTCTGGAAATATGTAGAAAAACCTTATAGGGTTGCTTCTGGTTTTAAAGTGAGTTTCTCTTTCCAGCTTTCTGTATGGTGGCAGGAGTGGCGGTGTACCCAGCGGGCTGGAGCGAGACGGCCGTGCAGGAGACCTGTGGGCCGACGGCTGACCAGTACAATATAGGTGTGCATTCTCGGCTAGCATCATTACATATTGTGTGTATCAAGCAAATGTGAGCGTTAGATCTGTACCCATCGGATTACACTTGAATTGGAATTAATATAACAGGAGGGCTACGTTTGTTGGGTCTATAAAACTATTGATCCAGTTTTTTATTTCACCCTTTTAGTGGTCCAATGTTGGACCGGATCTCCTCTCGTAGTGAGAGGGATTTAGGCCATAGTCCACCACGCTGGCCAAGTGCGGATTGATGATCGGTAGACTTCACACACCTCAGAAAATATTATACACTGTATAACATCTCTAAGGTGTGCAGATTTCCTCACAATGTTTTCCTTCACCGTTATAGCGAGTGATATTTAAATTTTTATTTACAAAACGCACGTAACAAGTGAGAGGTGTGTGCCAAAATCGAACCCAGACTTCCTGGAGGGAGAGGCTGAAATTCAAACCACTAAGCTATCACTACTTAATCTTATTGCTCCGGTGTGTTCACAAGTGTTTGATGAATCTCTATGTATGCAAGTGAGCTGTGTATGTGTGCAGGCCGCTGCCACGTGCGCTGGGCGTACCTGCTGGCGGTGGTGGGCGCGCTGGACGGCGCCGTGCTGGCCGCGCTGGCCTTCATCCTGGCCACGCGCCACGTGCGCCTGCAGCCCGACACCGCCTACCCGCCGCCCTCGCTCTACAAAGGTAGCTACAGTGCTCGCCGCTGTCACCTTAGGTTCCTCTCCTAAAGTATCTCCCTTTTATCGGTAGGACAATTCCACACACAGCTATTTGATTCCGAAGTAGGCAATTCAATGCCTGTGTGACGGTTACCGGACAACTGATAAACATACATATATATACATCTATACTGATACTATAAAGCTAAAGAGTTTCTTTGATTCTTTGGTTGTTTGATTGTTTGAACGCACTAATCTCAGGAAATATTGGTCCGATTTGAAAAATTCTTTCAGTGTTAGACAATTCATTTATCGAGGAAGGCTATAGGCTATATAACATATAACATCACGCTAAATATTTAATATATAACATCACGCTAAAATGAATAGGAAAGGAGCAGCAATTAACAATATTGCGACAACGGCAAAATCATATTTATATGGCAAAACAACGTTTGCGGGGACAGCTAGTGTTATAATACTGATATAGATATTTTGATTACATCCAGACACAGAACAAAACAAATGCGCTTATCTCACAAATGTTTGTCCCGTGCGGGACTCGAAGCCACCACCTCGAGTTCCGCGGCGAGGGTCTGTAGGGAGTGTCGGTTGTTGCGCAGGCGAGGTGAACAACGCGTACGTGACGGACGCGGCGTCGGTGGCGGGCTCGCGCAAGTCGCTGGCGCTGCAGCCCGTGCTGCTGGTGCGGCCGCACGCCGACCTCGACGCCTACTCGCACTACTCGGGCCGCGCCGCGCGCCCCAAGCACGGAATTTACGCCAACACCATGCACAACTACCAGCTGTAGCCGGTGAACGTCCACGGTGAATATGCTCCACTCGCCGCTAGATGGCGCGCAAATCAATAGTTTTATATGCAATTTATTTGTAACAGTCGCTGGTAGATGGCGTGGAATTCAGTAGTTTGATATGCAATTTATTTGTAAAAGTCGCTGGTAGATGACGTGGAATTCAAAAGTTTGATTTGCAATTTATTTGTAATAGTCGCTGCTAGATGGCGCGCAGTTCAATAATTTAATCTACAATTATTTGTAACAGTCGCCGATAGATGGCACTGAAAATATTTACATTTTATACTATTTACAGTGTTAAAAGAACATTCTGAAGTAATTTTTTTATCCATTTTATATAAAGTTAGTACATTTGAGAGAAGAATTTTCTAAGTATATTTACCCCTAAGAAGTTATTTTTATAAAGATGTACGTAATTTGTAAGCGGTTTACCTGATTTAACTTTAAATGTAAAATATCCACTAATATTATTGTGTAGATTACTGTACATATAAGAGGGGTACGAGGCGCGTTGGCGTGAAGTGTATTTTTATAAAATTCGTCCAATAGTTTTAAGATTGCAAACATTGTACAACGATATAAATTGTGCCTTAGAAATATTTTTGTTAAATAAAGTATTTTGTAGACAAACTGGCTTCATTCATTTCCTTGGTTGATCCTTATATCCCCGCTATATCGGTACATAAGTATTCGTGGCGCCAAATGTATATAAAAAACGTAATGCAACGTCAAAGCATCATTTATTCAGTCTCCAGAGCACAGCGTCAGTGAAGCCGCGGTTCTCCCGGCAGCTCTCTTCGGGGAGGTCATATTTAGCGAGAGCGGTCATGTGATGTTTCCTTTCGCCGGTCAGCCCGCGCCGGCCGGGGTCTCCTATCAAAATCTGTAAACCAAACGTGTATAGAACAATTCTATTGAATTATAAACAATATTCATGATGACAGCGACTGACCTTAATAAATGAAATAACTATGAAACCAATCGTTATCCAAATTTAAAAACACAACTGGAATAGAGAAGTCTTGGAAGTACGTTTTTCAAATGAGTTTAAAATGATATTGTATAAAGCCGGCTCCACACGCTGGCTAAGGAGAGGAATGACTGCAAATACCAACGTGCAGGCAGCCTATTTTCCGTCCTGGTGGCTTTATGAATGTGTAAATGTGATACTTTGACACTTAAGTATAGAAAACCTATCAATGACTTCTGTCGCAAGCTACTGTTTAAACATTTACCAGTTTGTCCTCAGCCGCCAGACGTTGCAGCCAACTGAATAACATTTCTGCAAATTCTTCATTATAAAACATGTCTCCTATTAAAATAGTGTCGAATTCATCGCAATTCGTTCCAATGAAATTCCTTCTATCGGTGGCTATTAGACTTTTATTTATCTTGCTATTTATTTTCGTTACAACTATCGCATCTGGAAGTGAACAAAAATTTAAGATTATTGAACGCAGGGGATGTAGCTCAGTGGTAGAGCGTTCGCTTTGCATGTGAAAGGCCCCGGGTTCGATCCCCGGCATCTCCAAAGCGAGGTATTTTTTTGTCTGAAATTTAATCAAAGTGTAAATTATGATAGCTTTCTACTGCATTAAATTCATATCATTGTTTTAATGCGACAGTATTATATGGTATTAATTGTTTTAATTTCTTTTTAAGATAAGTATTCACTCGTATTTTAAAACTATGCTTAACTGTGCTAACAGATAATATACGTGAAGTAAACCTGTTCAGTTTAAATCTAGTACTTACAGGGATCGATATCGTTAGCTACCACGTTTCTCGCTTGCATTTTCCTCGCAGCTATGGCGCCGGCTCCGCAGCCGCAGCCCACGTCTAAAACTCTGCGATTTCTCACGACGTCTGAATTATCTAGAATATACCTGAAATAGATCCAAAAAAAACCCTTTATTTGAGACATTGTATTTCGCATTATAACATTATTTTGCCTACTACTCATGAACAGCGCCATCTATCGTATCGAGGAGGTAGAAGAGGTTTAGAAGTAGAACTCCTACGCAGCGTCATCTATTATGGCAGCTAAGAATTAAATTGCTAATGCTAAGAGTTTTGGCGCCAAAGCTATCGTAAGTTAACGATAAATAAATGAGTGTACATTGCATCTTAAAATTTCAAGAAATGGATGCTTACAAAATACAGTATCTCCTGGTTAAATAAATCATACCAAAGAGTTTTATATAAGGATTAAAAAATATGTCCGTAATTTGTTTCAGTGTTTAATGGTGGTATTTTTTAAAATGCGCCACTAGATGGCGTATGCAGATTTCGTTTGAGAGGGATTTATAATATAACTTGTTATATTATATTTGTTATCTAACTGAGCAATTGATATTCCTAATGAAAGTTTTAGTCCCCAGCAACATGTCTGCCTGCAATTTTCCTTGCTGAGAGCTTACTAATTAAAAGACCATTGTTCAAAGCATACCAAAAAAGATTAACGACCCAGACAACATAGTGAACTTATTAATTTACACAAAGCACCAAGGATATCGATTGAAAAATGTCAACAGAAAACTAAATCTATCACTCCATGTTCATTTATTTATGGCACGTTGCGCCAACTGAGTGATTTTCGTAGCGAATACAAAAAAGACTTATCGCAAATTAGTAACATAATCGTTATCTCAATAAACTCAGACGCAAATTATGTACACGATTAGCATAATATGATAACATAACAACAAATTTAATACCTTATTGTATAACACTTAGTTAATAACAATGCGATATTTATGTTTATTACATTAATATTCTATTATAATATTGAAAATAAACCAGTCATGTCGCTTTATTTCACAAGTACAATAACAACATATCAAATAGCATATTAAATCAATCGTTCAATTCTATCATTATACGTTAGCATCTAGACGACATGGAATCTAGTTATATTTTCAGTACCCCGAGCAATTAATGAGTCATATTACCCTCAACCTTAACTCACTCTTTTCAACTACGAAACTAATAAAACAAATCCGAATTCCTAGAAGCGGCGGGGATGGGACGGCGCCGTGAGGGCGGCGGGCGGTAGCGGCAGACCTATTTTGTAGCTGTTCCGGGAAATTCGGCGACAGCTATCGATGCTGTGCTTACACATTTTGAGACATGTTTTTATCAAAACAAAATAAGAAATAGTTTTAAATTGTTTCATCTTTATAGGCATCCACAATTCCAGCTTTCCTGAGGCCCCGGGGCTGCCCGGCCAACTCTAATTAATGTGCAGATATAACATCGTTCTGTTTGTTTACTTATTCTCACTCTACACTTAACTAATTTTGATCCCAAATTTTAGTTGTGTTTTGCTTTCATACGGATGTTTTGATTACATCGTTATCAGTACGTGAAAAACTAAAGTTAATATCCGTTTATGAATGCGGTAAGACACGCAATGAAGTCTATGTCGAAATTTACTCTGTGTAGAATAATTTCGAATACAGATAATATTCAAGCTCAATGTTCTGAAGGACAGGGAAAATGAAACCGCATGCGTTTATCGGAGCATCGTGAACAGTGTTAACAACAACCCTCTGTAAGTGAGACAGATGTTTATTTATACCTCTATAAGTGAGATTATGCTTACCAGGTTTCACTGTATTAGATTTTTTCTCAACATTCTTAAAGTATCTAAAATCAAGCTACGATGATTCACTATTTTGCATACTTAATTAGTTTTCAAGGAAACATTTCTATTTATTCAATAATATTTTGTGATAATAAATTAATTCCAATACTCCTTTTTGTTACAATATGACTCACCTAAGAAAATGCTCAGACATTCCACGGATGACTCATTTATAACTGTCTCTTTCATTCCCAAACGAAAGTTATGCATTTCTCTATCTTTAAGGACGATACACGGCCGCTCTCCCTCTAACATACCAAGGAAAGCCTCTATCCTTCTCTTAGGGTTAATTAGGTTTGGGATCTCCTTTTCTCAGAAAGGAGGCGAATGTACAGTCGATATGGATTTACGACGATATTTTTTTCAGAATAACACATCTCAAAATTCCAAGCAGAATTCCAAACACACCAACAACTCATATCTATGTAGGTATCAGAGTCGAGAAATGTGTTTGGTTTTTTCTATATCATAGTTTATTATGTAGTAATTAATATTTAGTGATCATTTTATTTTAAAAATAAATAAATACCAAACAAAAAAACACAAGGTATGTAACGACAGCGATACTTGGCAGTCAGTGCTTTCTTTTTTCACCTCGAGCGACCTGGCGTGGGAATAATAATGAATACTAAATTGGTTGTTGATCAATAAAATCACTATTAAGTATTTCAATTTCAATAAATGAGCTAATTAAAACGCTGAACAGAAAATAATAGTTATTACATTAAACTAAAATCTAAATCATTACGCAAAAGCGGTTATAATTACAGAACAGGATTATCTAATTTTAAACTCCGGCCAGGGGCTGGCGGCAATGACCTTTCAACTTTCTAATTGCAAAAAATTATCCGAAGTAGAATTGTCAGATTTCCGCGCGGAGCCGGCGCAGGGACGCCGCGTCTCGACGTCAATTCTAAGAAACGCCATAATTACGAAGCGAACGTTCGTCGGTAGCCAACAATAACCGTGTTCTTAGTACTGTTTACTATTCCACTTAGCTATATATCGCCTATATTCGATTTACCGGAATTATTATACATAAAATACTGCGGCTAGACTGCCGAAATATATCAGATCTCATACTAATTCTAGGTAATATATATAAATTATCAAAAGAAAAATTCTAATGCAGTACGTGAAAAACAAACAAAATATTACATAAGTTATGTAAATATCTAATTCTTGGGGGCCGTCCATTAATCACGTGATGTAATTATTCTACAAAATTAAGGACCATGATAAAAATGTCTAGATAGAAAGGTTGCAAGTTGTTTTTGACTGGCATGAAAATAATATTTAAGAAAAAATAAATACACGTGATATCTTCCTGCCCCCCCCCCTCCCCCCTTGTGATATTTCGTGATTTTCGCCGAACCCCTCCCCCCTTTCGAGCCTCACGTGATTATTAAACGACCCCTAACTACTTATGCTACACTTACACTTATGCTAACTTATGCTACAGAAATTGAAAGAGAATAAAAATTAAATTGTGCTTACGTCCACTGCGTCCGCCAGTGGGGCCGCTACAGGATAATCACTAGAATATATTGTTAATATAAAAAGTATGTTAATTTAATTAACTCAACAAACATCTACGAGTATAATTAAAATAACCGCTAATGAGATCCAACGATATTTTTAATGAACTCTGTTTTAAATCGATATCGAGATTAATTTAACTGGACTGTATCGACACGATATTGCATTAATTAACAAACACTAAATGTAACTAAATAATATATTAAATATTTACTCAAATCATTCTTTTCGTGAATGACATATGTGTAAGTACATATTGATAGATGTCTGTCGTGGAGCCGAGTGACTTGAGACTACATTTTTATAGAATTTTCGTTTATTTACACTGTTGTAAATATATACTGGAATTATCAAAGCGCCCGCCGCTATAACGGCCTCCATATTCCGTAAATTATAAATCGCACAAGCACGGAGTCGGTTGCAAAATAAAAAAGTAAAAGAATCGTGCGAACAAAAGAAAATATGAACTTTTTTTATTCCCCTTTTATGCAAATATAAATTGTACTTCACAAAGAAGACAAAAAAGTACAACTTACACGCAAGACGGACACCTTTTTTATCTGCGACTCGCCGCGCCGGAGGAAAAACATAACGGTTTTTTTTTAAATAACAAATCGTTAGCATTTGCTCAATTTGGAAAATAATGTTATTTTAATTAGCATAGACATAATAATTGTTACTCAAACAAAATATTAAACTCAACTCAAAAAATTATTTGCATCGTTTACTAAATTGGCATTCAAGTGATGGCAATGTTTAACATACTATTTAAAACATAATTTTGTAAAGCTAGACAATATGAAAAATCCATAAGAAACTTTGAGAAAATTTTATTTGCGGGAGTACCTAACACAATTTGAAAAAAATTGAAACCGCAACGAGACATAGACAAGAAAACACAAATAAAACACTTCGGGAATTTACCTTAAAATAAGGAAAGACTCTTTCCCCTTAATTTGTCTATGGTATAAGTCTCATAAGAAATAAGCGTATCTGATACACAGTCAACGAAAGTTCCCGCAAGAAAGCGATCATTTTATAATTAGACGGAAACTTCAGCCATTCATTACCGGGAGGCATTATAAAGTCTTCGAGTTATTCGATTAGCAAGTAGAAACAAGTGTTTAAAGTTGGGGGAAGAAATAATAGAACATGTACTAGACACGAAGACAGTACGATCTGTGAAGTTCCGCAGTAACACTAACTACGTAGATGTTTGAACTATGTATGTGTTGGGTAAAGTTCGTCTGAAGAAGTTATGCCGGCGTGTCTGCTCCTGACACGACGCTTGCATTGTTACAGTTTGGAATATGTTGTATTTGGACACTGAAACTTATATCAAAGTGGAGCTTTTAAGCGTCACATCTGAGGATAAGGTGGTATTAAATAGGGTATTTTTCGATTTAAAACCACACATGGCCATATATATTTTACGCCTTTGCTTGTTCGCACCAAAATTCATGTATTTA
>DWQT01005364.1:0-10372 GCA_018244895.1 Myscelus amystis hages | reverse complement strand
ACCCCACTGCATAACACTGACTCATGGTAGTTGTCTTGCAAATAGTACTTGATGTGTTGACAAAATGTTACATAATTAACTAAGAGGGATTTGATATGATATTTCAGATGGCTTCACAATTGTATGTGAATTTGACGAATCTAGTGGAGGCTCACGTGAAGGGGAACATTGAGCAGTTCCTGTCCGAGAACATGGATCGTCAGGTGTTCCTCAAGAGGATGGACGACTGCTGGCGAGCGCACTGCCGCCAGATGATAATGATCCGGAGCATATTCCTATATTTAGATAGAACTTACGTACTGCAGAATCCCAGCATACATTCTATATGGTATTATCATTTAATTATTTTGTTTATTTAACAATTTTAATACACTGGACGGATTGCAGAAACAAACATAATTAATTTTGTACTCGGGTACTGCTTATTTCCCGAAGAGATCTTTTTGATGAAATCATATTAAGTATACTATACAAATATTAATTGCATTTATTTAGATTTTAAAATAACATCCAAAGCATTCACTCATCAACCTAAGTAACCTCAACAATATTTTGTAAAATTCATAGACAACACAATGCTATTACGATATATTTACTAGATTTATACAAATTCTTAGTATAACTAAATGTTCTCAATGGAAGAGAGAAAGAAATAAGGGAACATCTTCAATGACTTTCCATTTTCTGGATGTGAGGTGATTATTTATGCTCCATCTAGCTGTTTAGGTTGTTTGTGGTTATACAGAGACATCGCCAAGCAAGCACCATATATATGCCGTTCTTAATTAACTTCTGGCCAATATATATTAGGTACATATCCACAATATCATTAATCATTCATACATACACTAAACCCATCTCTGATCTAGTTAATGCTATGATATTTTGTACTGAATTGTAATTAGCACACCATATGTAAATGCATTAAAACATAGAGAAGCCAATGTCAGAAAATCATGAGGTGAATGTCAAATCGAAGAGTGCTATATTCGAGACAGGTATCGGTCGAAATTCCAAATCTTAAACAGACAAATTTTTTGCAATATGCATTTGAATATAGCATTGTTAGAATTCGAATTACGTCAACATATGCCCCATTGTAGGTTTGAGAGAATAAAAAAGTCATTTTCATACGAATGGCTAAAATTTTTTTATCAACGTAAAGGAAAACTTGTCATCGCGGAGCTATGATACGGTTACAGAACGTCACGCTTTTGTATTTGACAGGGACATGGGCCTAGATCTATTCAGACACCACATAGCTATGAACACATTGGTGCAAACTCGCACGGTGGACGGTCTGTTATTGCTCATAGAACGCGAGCGCGGCGGCGACTCTGTGGATATATCGCTGCTTAAGAGTTTGCTTCGCATGCTCTCCGACTTGCAGATATATCAAGATGCATTCGAACACAAGTATGTAATCTTTTATAAATTATACATATCTAAATGTTAGAACATATTTTCTTTCAATGGAAATCATGATTCAATCATAAACGATTCAATAAATCGTAATCTTCTTCAAGCCTTATATGATGATGAACTTTAGTTCTGTAGTTTCTGCTGTTTGCCCAAATTGTATCTGATATTTTCCAATCCCAACTCCCCTTTTCTGTACTGACTTTCTCTAGATAGAATACTGTGTTACAGCCTTTCGATTGCCACTCAAACCTTGGTAATGTGCTTCCAGGTTCCTGCTAGCGACGGAGCGGCTGTACGCGGCGGAGGGCCAGCGGCTGATGCGCGAGCTGGGCGTGCCGCAGTACCTGGCGCATGTGGAGAAGCGCCTGCGCGAGGAGAACGAACGCCTGCTGCACTACCTCGACCCATCCACCAAGTAACATATAATACATCTCTTATGAAGTAACTAGCTTTTGCCAGCAACTTCGCGCGCGTTAATTCAATCCTAAAAATCACATTAGAAACCTCACAAATAACAGTATTTCTCTACCATATAATGGGTGTTATTATACATACAAAGCTTCCTCTCGAATCACTCTATCCATTTAAAAACAATATCAAAATGTGTTGCATAGTTTGAAAGATTTACGCATACGTAGGGACAGGAAGAAAAAGCGTCTTTGTTTTATACTGTGTAAAGATACAGTGTTCCGCAAACTCTTTGTGTTTAATGTACAGCGAGGAACATGAAAATTGTTGGAGGTACACTGCAAGTAAAATTTTGGTTTTTAAGTATTATTAATCGACATTTATTATCGATCAATGAAACAATATTTATTATTAATCTTACTTACTAGAAATAAGTTTATAAGATAACCTTATTGTTCCGAGGCACCCCAACTAATGACCACAGTCCACACTTTGCGCCACATTGAAGTAAAGTATCCAAGCTACTCTCAACTTAGCGCGAGCGAAACAACATAGTTGACTTGACTTGACAATTCTCGAATTGGGCCCAGTTACCATGTGAAGCTTTGGTGATGTAATATAATACAAAGATATCCAGGGAGAATAATAAAAACACATGCTACTAGCAAAATATTTACACGACTTACATGTTATGTTATCATCAATTGTTGATAAGAAATATTTGATAAAACATTCCAGTTTTGTATTGTATGCACATTGTCTACCAGATGGCAGCTGATACATGCAATCGAGCGGCAATTGTTGAGCGAACACCTGACCGGCATCCTCAGCAAGGGCTTGGAGTCGCTCATGGACGGCCCTCGGCTCCCCGACCTCACCATACTCTACAGCCTCTTCAGCCGCGTCAAGGACGGCCTCAATGAACTGTGCAATCATTTCAACGCTTATATCAAGGTAACAGATTCTGTGCTAGCCTAGTGGGTCATATTACAGTCACTCTCTCTCAAATTCAAGTATGTCCTTAAAAGAAGACCTCAGTGGAAATAAAGACAGGGTTTAAAAAAAATTCTGTGGTGTAATATTGTAGGAATTGTCTGTTAAATCAAGATGGTTTTTATCATTAGATAATTTTTATCATTATTCTAGTTTTTTGAGGTTAACATATTTTAAAGGGATTCCTAAAATCTATTTATGTAGACTGTCTTATGGACACCGACAATAGGTCCTACTTTTTATGTGTTACATATCATGTATAGTGTTTAAAACTGTGTAAGGAAATTGCGAATAATTACAGTGTCTGTAACCTTGTAGTGCTAAGAAAACAGCCGAAAGAAATGTACAATTTGCAATGTATTTTACAGAAAAAAGGTCGGACGATAGTGATCGAGCCGGAGCGCGACAAGACGATGGTGGCTGAATTACTGGAGTTCAAGGAGCAGCTGGACCACGTGGTGAACGTGTGCTTCCAGCGCAACGACCGCTTCCTATACTCCATGCGCGAGGCCTTCGAGTACTTCATCAACCAGCGGCAGAATAAACCCGCTGAGCTCATTGGTCAGTTTCAGAATGTTACACTAATGAATTTTATTATATTATATTTCACATAAATCGAGTGAATGACAGTTTGACTATATTTTTAAAGATCCATATTTAACTTCCAGCGAAATTCGTCGACGTAAAACTGCGCGCTGGCAACAAGGAAGCCACCGAGGAAGAGTTGGAAAGGCTGCTTGATAAAATAATGGTCCTGTTCAGGTTTATCCACGGGAAGGACGTGTTCGAGGCGTTCTACAAGAAGGACCTCGCGAAACGCTTGCTCGTTGGCAAGTCGGCGTCCGTCGACGCGGAAAAGTCGATGCTTAGTAAACTGAAACAGGAGTGCGGCGGCGGCTTCACCTGCAAGCTCGAGGGCATGTTCAAGGACATGGAGTTGTCTAAGGATATTAATATTACGTACAAACAGGTATGCGGTCGTAACTACCTCAATGAATTCATTGGCGTCTCGCTACAGTGGTTAGAGAACCTGACCGGACTATGATTGTTAAACACACATACTGTGTTCGATTGCCAGCCAGGATAAAGATTTGGCTGATGTTCCCGTTCTTGATGTAATAAAAATATTCATATAAGTACTGTAGAGTACATCTATATGTATGTAGTTTATCATTTGACTGGTCGCCATAGTATACAGGCTGCACATTGTTGGGATTAGATCGTGTGTTTGAAGGTTTTCAAAATCATCGTCATGATTAAAAAATTTTTTTCACACAGATAAAATATGTAACATTTGCCAACGCCATGTGTATAATTGTATGATTATAATAAATGGCATATATATTGTATATAGGCATATATATTATACCGTTTTACATTTGTTTTGTATCTCGTGGTAAGCAAATTTCATGTTTTTATAACAATAAAATTCTTTAAACCTAAACCTAAATGATTATTGAGATACATGTCACAAAGGAGAGTGTAGTTTTGTATGGGTAACCATAATTGTATGACGCGGCAGCACCTGGCGGCGTCGCAGGAGGGCGGCGGGCTGGAGCTGTCCGTGTACATCCTGACGATGGGCTTCTGGCCCACGTACCCGCCCGTGGAGGTGCGGCTGCCGGCCGAGCTCACGCGCCACCAAGACCACTTCGCCAAGTTCTACCTGGCCAAGCACTCGGGCCGCAAGCTGCAGTGGCAGGCCACGCTCGGCCACTGCGTGCTGCGCGCTCACTTCGCACAGGTACCGCGTGCCCTTTATATATATGTATATACATATATATCTTCCCCATCAGGGACCTGGTGTGATGTTTATGATATGATATGATATGATCATCATATACAGCATCATATTACATAATAAAAAAATTACATGTGTCCGCATCCTTCTTATGCAAATATGTAAATAACATTAAACTACATAATGCACAGATTTAAAATGTAATCGTTCCTGTATCAGGTATATCATATTTATGAATTCGAATTGTTATGATATTTAAATTGTATTTCTGGTCGATGTTGCAGGGTAACAAGGAATTACAGGTGTCGCTGTTCCAGGCGCTAGTACTATTACTTTTTAACGACGGAGACAATCTCTCTTTTGAAGACATAAAAACGGCTACAAATATTGAGGTAAGCTAATGTACATGGACTATATTGGTTATGAGCAGGGCCCGCGGTTCCACCCGAGGCCCAGGTAAATTGAGAAAACTACCTAATTGAATTGAGTTCGGTGAATTTTTTGTAGATGTTGACGCGTTCTACAAAGTTATAGTAAATTATAGGTGTCTTATATACATTTTGGGCAATATCACTATAGTTTTTTTTAAATAAAATGTATATAATCTATGTCAGTCTTTGATACTATAGCGTTGTACTGGTGAGAGAATTTACAAAATGGGATCAGTAGTTTCGAATGGAGGAAAGGAAACAAAGATTTAGCAACGTAACAGCTTATATCACTAATTTGTACGCCGCAAAAGGCTAAATATGGATTGAAATAATAACTTTGTAAGGTCTTCGAATGTACCCATATTTGTGCAAATAAATATCTTGTGTCATTAGTCTTTATCTTTAAAAATAAAAAAATTACGTCATTGAAAGACCGGGAGTGAAGTGATAGTTGAGGTGTGTTGCGGTCGGCAGGAGGGCGAGCTGCGGCGCACGCTGCAGTCGCTGGCGTGCGGCAAGGCGCGCGTGCTGGCCAAGACGCCGCGCGGCCGCGAGGTGGACGACGCCGACCACTTCGCCTTCAACATGGACTTCACCAACAAGCTCTTCCGCATCAAGATCAACCAGATACAGATGAAGGAGACGGTCGGTACCCGCCGCTGGCCGCCACTCACACCGCACGCCATTCACTGTCTAACCACACATTCGTGGCCATTGCATGTTGCTCGGTACTCTGGACTGTGGTTGTAGTGTACGCCCAACCCAACTCGCTTAGCTTAGTTAGTTCATGTGGAAGACCTCCAACATGCCGCTAAAAGCTACCAAGTGGACATTTACACTCATTGATACATGTAATGTACAATGATCCCAATACCAAATCTCTTAAAAGGTCCTTTTAATTCATCGTACAATGTGCTATATGAAATCTTCATAAATCGAGTGGCAACATGTTATATATTATGTTTATCACATATGTCTGTCTATGTTCCGCTGTGTAACCCGCCTAGATTAAGATTCCGTAGAAATATAGGCATTAAAATATCCTATATTCCTGCGGAGACTTTTAACTGTCACCACACCAAAATGTCATCAGAACCGGCCAGCGGTTCGGCCGAGACGGCGGAACGTGCAAACATACACGCATTGCATCTACAATATGAAATGACATGCATATATGTAATTGATTTGACATGTAAGTATAACGAACAATTGGTTGCGGGCCCCAGAGCGAGGAGCAGAAGGCCACGGAGGAGCGCGTGTTCCAGGACCGCCAGTACCAGATCGACGCGGCCATCGTGCGCGTCATGAAGATGCGCAAGGCGCTGTCCCACAACCTGCTCATCTCCGAGCTCTACAACCAGCTCAAGTTCCCCGTCAAGGTGCGCCACCGGACACACTTCTAGTGGCTTTTCCTTATTCGATATGCTTGTGAATTTTAATCGCTTTTATAATGATACATCTGCTGAACAGACTTGACCTTAATGCTTTTTTTTCTCATTAATCTTGATTGTTATTTTATCCACCTTTCGATTTGTATGCTTTTTTTATTTCCCTTTGTCCATCCCACTTGCACTTAATACGACCCAGTGATTTTTTTCTGGCATAATCCTTTATGTTTAATACCCCCCTATCTTATCTTTAACATGTAATATAATGTTCCGCAGCCCGCCGACTTGAAGAAGCGCATAGAGTCGCTGATCGACCGCGACTACATGGAGCGCGACAAGGACAACCCCAACCAGTACAACTACGTGGCGTAATGCTGACGACCCCTCCGCCCTCTGCGCTCAAAGTTGACCCCGCCCCCGGCCCCGCCCACCCCCACCAGTCCCCCGAGTGTTGTACAAATTACGGTCTAGGTATACGAAGGTACGGACGGTACGCTTCGTACGAATGAATTTTCCCCGGCCGCTCGCTTCTCGTAGCAGTAATGATAGTAATAATAACAATTCGTGCAACGTTTCCACTAAGATAAGATTTTCTCGTAAACGGCTAGAGCTTTTATTTAGTGTTTATAATGTGATTTGTTAACGAAATTCGTTGTCATGTAAGGAACGGCTCGCTTTAACGTAACGTTCGTAATTAAGGTTTCCAAATGACGTTTTCAACTTTGAGGGTAGAATTAGCGTCTGTCTCTTGTCTGGCCGCGGGCCCGAGGGCGCCCGCCGGCCCCGGCCCGCCCCGGTCCGCCCCGGCTCCGCTCCGCATAACAATGCTATAAAATGAAACTTAAGTATAACCCATTCTAGAGAAGTAACGTGTGATATTAGACAATGGGAGACCCTCCTACGAAACGAGCTCGCAGGCAATCTCGCGTCGGTTTGTTCAGAGATTTTAAACAACATTTCCTTAATATTACGTACGGCACGTAAATCTTTTTTCTTCGTTATTTCAATATTATATCAATATATTTTTTATCGTTACAACACAATGTATTTTTAAGTTCAGCGTTAATTTAGAAAGAAATCATTTCATTTTTGTTCTGTTTTTATCCCACACGATTAGATAGATTAATTATTATAAAACGAGGATACTACACCGCGGTTCGTGGTAATCGTACAGAAGCGAAGAAACGTATCCTACTTTGCTCGCTCCGACAGATTTTTTTTTATCTAAATATGTCAATATAATAATCGAAGTACAACAGTCTCAATTTACTATGTCACTATACAGATCGCACATGACCGGAGTAAATAAGAAATCTTCGTTAAATGTCACAATTCCCCAATGTACGATACCCTAATGATCTCATCGCGTGCGTTTCGAATCGCAGCCCAAAAACATTCGTCACGCGAACATTATTTAAGCGCTTAAATATTGCTGTCGCTAAATAAATCGCTTTCGACCAATACATTACGTATCTGTACGAACCGCTTTATTTACGAAATGTGTGGGTGTATAGTATCCTATTTCTTTTTCGTTTAAACGTAATTCTACAGAGTGTTTGAACGTTGTATAGTTTTCGATTCCATTCAGTTGTGTTAGTGTCTAGGTTGCTTTTGTGTTGTCCGGTCGTCAGTTTCAGGAGGGATCGCAATTAAAACTATTTATAATTTTCAACATTTGTTTTATTCTCATTAAAACCTAAACTATTCCGTTCATAACAAATCTAACGCAGGTTATAATACATTTTGTAATACTATTGTAAAATCACCCTTTCTAACTCGAATTATTCAGCTGTTATACATATATATATATAGATTTAAATATGTTATAACGATAGTAAAATTACGCAGCGTTTATAAATCTAATATTTATTATGTATATACCAACATGAACTATAGAAATAACCCTCTATACAGCTGCTCTAACCTTTATTTCTTAGATAAACTCTATAATAAACGTTAAGTGTATAGCACTATTGTATCTTTTTAACGTATTCAATAGAAATAATGAACATATGAAATAAAAATAAAAACTTAGTACCAGCAACAATTAATAACACAAATTTTGCTCGCCTAGTATATAGCATAATCTAAAGTAACACCAAGAAGATCCAAATATTACATACGATGTTATGTTCTAAATTAAATTTATTTAATCAACAAGCATGTATCAAATTCGCTGCTGGTTATTACATGTTAAATTCGTAAATTTTCATGACTCTAGAGCTTTTAAAAGACATTTTTATTTAAAAATAAAGGGGAAAACAGTATGGTTATATAAAAGTAACAACATATTATAGTATTGTTTCTATTAAATGTAAACAATAAAGTAATATACCATTTACAAACAGACCTACAGATTTTATTCAATTAGTATAATAGTTGACAATTTAAAATCGTTTCAAATCGAAAACAACTAGAATGTTTTAATAAATATTTTCGATAACTGTACACAGATCAAAATTTCTTTATTTATACAAAACTAATTTTAAAGTTACGCGCAATAGCCACAAATTGAGCCAGTGCGGTCTATACACACCGTTTGCAGGAACCATTACGATGACGTGCAAAGATAAAACTTCAGTGTGTAGTCACCTTAATATGAAATAATATTTTATTTATCTATGATCTTAAAAACCCTGTCGAGGTGTTCCTTATGGTAGTCCAGCTCCTCCGCCAAGGCCAGCGCCAAGTTGTTCGGCGTGATTTCTATGCCCAAATATTCGCGAAGTATTTCCTGAAACCATACATTACACAGATAAAGATTTCACGTACTTAATGTCACATTCGAAGCATGTTGTTATCTACTGTAGATTGGCGGTAATAACAGGTTTCCCATACACAGTACCAGTACACATATATGAGTAATGGGATCTGAACTTTGTAAACGTGTTCTTGTCAAATACACAGTCAAAGATTGAACCGCAAAAGTAGTTATGGATTCAATACAATTTCTCACAAGCGCATAGGGCGCGAGGGCGGCGGAGGGGCGGGGCGGGGTACCTGCGGGGGGCGCGCGCCGCCGTGGCGCAGCACGCCGCGCCGCAGCGCGTCGCCGGCCGCGCGGCTCAGCGGCGCGGCCTCGAAATGCGCGTGCCACACGCTCCAGGCGAGCGCGCGCGAGATCAGGTACGAGTAGTACTTGGCGCCGTAGCCCACCAGGTGGCTGAAGCGGTGCTGCCACGCCTGCCGCGACAATATTATGTTGGCAGTCAAATGGATTAAATTCTATTAATATTGTAAATAGAAAAGTTTATAAATAACTGGTTGTACATATATTGTGGTAAGCTACATGAGATTATGATCCCGATGTTCCCACGGGACCCAAGAATACGCGTGTAACACCGCAATTACTATCTCCCAGCTTCCCACCTCCTTTGTGATAGTTTTGATCGGAACACATATTATCTCACCGTATTCTCAACATAGGGCAGCCCGTAATACTGCTTCTGAACCTTCCTAAGCACGTCTGTGGTGCGGCCGCCGTGCGCCGCATTGGCCCCGTGATATTGCTGGTCTAAGGCCGAATAGAACACCTGAAATCATATTATTATATTCAATATTTTATTATTATTATTGTTATATTTATTAATGTAATTCAAAGTTTTGAAATTATCAATTTCCGATGTTTGCAGAGGTTCTTTGCTATATGGTATATAACATACCCTTTCTTCTTTGTAATATATTCTTATTCCTTATATAACGTACTTGTAATTGCATTTCGCTGGCTCCAAACAAATACTTGGAAGCGCATAGCCTCTGCAGCATATCTTCGGGCATTGGCTCTCGCGTCTGGAAGTGACGAGCGAACCGACGAACTACCTGTCGAAATTGAATAAAATCGCTAATATATAGAACATATTATAATCTAAAGCATTAAAATATTGTATAGATATATGTATTAAATACAGAATAAACTGCTCTTTCTCATTTTCGCCCGATATCCATCTTACCCTTTCTATCCAAAGTGCTTGAGCATATTGTTCACAGAC
>DWQT01005363.1:0-10372 GCA_018244895.1 Myscelus amystis hages | reverse complement strand
GGTGGGAATCGAACCCACGACCTCCGGTTTCACAGTCAGGGTCTCTAACCGCTCGACCACGAGGCCAGTCAAAGTATGTAAAAGATCTGTCAGAATAAATCTCGTAAATGAGGCCGAAAACATCTAATAAGGGCTGTCAGGGTAATAATTTCTTGAACCCAAAGAAGCCAGACATTTTTATTCTCCTGTCCTTAAATTGAAAAATCACGCAGGCAATTATTATGTTGTGGTTTGGTCGTAAATGTTATTTGTACCTCATTCTCTTATGTCCCACTTTGGAAGAGCACTTGCTGAAAAGTTGGAACATGCTGAGACCTTCTTTATTGCTTCCCTGGATCCCCTTCTTGAAGTTGCTGGGGTGCGCCAGGGGACTGAATATTTGCAGACCTCTGTACGTGTCCTCGTCCATTGTTACTATATCCGCACTTTGAAGTTCAAATAAAATTATTTGCTAATTGTTTTTCTTTAAAAAGCCAAAGTGTAAAGATCAGCTCAAATAAATCAAATTTTCAATAACATTCTAGTATTATATATACATGTATACGGTATTTTTATATTTTACAAGTTTAGCCAGACGCAGGTTTTGGAGTGTTTTTTGCGTCAAAGAAAATATAGGACAAAAGAATTAAATGTGCAATTTGAGGCGACGTATTTAAAATCACAGAGGATAACGTTGGCATCCTAATTATGTTTTACAAATACCAATTATCATATTCACAAGATACTAACAGCGATATCTTCTTTAAGCCCATGTACTGGGGTCTGCCGTGCAGATCCATATTCAAGTTGGACCAGTTTAAGTCCAGATATCTGAGCAAAGCGCCCAGCGCGTGGACGCTCTGCGTTTGTGCGAAGTCCATGACTGTTCGGAGGTATATCACGCGCTCGTCTTCCGTACAGTTTGGAGGCTCGCTAGGAAGGGACAGCGAGAGGATCCGGCGTTTACACGCTTCAAAGTCTTAGGAAACAAAGGGAATTCGTGTTAATGGTGGGTACATAAATATTTCCTGCGTGATTTCCGTTAATAGTTTAGAACCCTATTGAGGTTTCATAAGTCGGTCGCAGCGCTCTTAATAAAGACCCCTGACATCGAATAGGGGCGAAAACTTAGTGAGCCGAATATGACGCTTTGTGAGATGAGTTGTAAAACTATTTTAGTAGCAGGAAGTCAATAAATATGGCTATTCTTAGGTGTACTTGGGTGACACATTATTTTGCTCAAAATTAGCAGCGGTTTTTGTTTCATACTGACCGCGGGCCCCACAGCATCTTTAATAAGACACCTTGTTTATTTAGGAAACAGTTTATCCAGAACCAATTAATAGAAACCACCTAAAGAACAGTACTGAATTAAATGCGTTTGTTCTGGAATTGCACGAGACCAATTTATCATGAGTAGAAGTAATTTTTTTGATATTCTGTAGATAGACCAAACGTACTGTATTCTTTGCTGGACATGAAAATCAGTTTGCACTTCCCGTCCTCATTCGTTTCTGTATCGAAGACCGTTCTCTTAACAACGGTGACGAAGGTCGCCTGCGCCTTGCCATCGACCAGAATCTTCACGGGCTCCACTTGGCGAAACAAGTTCAGGAATATCTGATGCTCGGGTGAACGGTCTATTATTTCTTCGAGAATTTGCAGCTTATGAAAAAATCGAATATAAGAATACTGTACCTACTGTTTCTTCTGTTTTTATGCTTATGATATTTTATTGGATTACCCTATCTTAATTGATCTTTATAATTAGTTTCCTTTCTGTAAGTTGTGTAGAAGTGACAAAACAGAAAAGTTTAAGTCCAAAATTAATATCCGAGACTTTTGAATGGAATTTTAGTAATATTTAGCAAATAATCACTCTATATATTCAAATGCATCTAGTAAAGATGCAACAATTAACATTCATAAGGCAAGTTGGAGTAGGTATATTTGAAATTTCAGTTAGTAAAATTAGCAAAATAACTAAAGTTATTTTAAAAGAACAACCTCTCCAGTCTGCAGGGTGAAGCTGGCCGCCCCCAGCCTCCCCGATCTGCAGTACACTGTCAGTATACACTAGAAATAACAATTTCATATAAAGAGTAGTGACTCTTCATAAAATGTGCAAGAAAAACATTTTACAAACTTTTTTTATCAGTATCAACAGCACTGAAAGTATTTTCAACCCTACTGTTGTTTTCATATTTAGCATTTTATTTCATTGCGTTTATAGTGAGACTAATTTATCCCCGGTAAGATGGACCGCGATAATACGGGGGTAATAACTTGGAAACTACCAGCTCGGTGCTGGGCGAGTCATGATTACGATCGCCACGAAAAAAGCCTTTATAGAACAAAGCGGGTTATTTAAATAGTAGGTACATAACCAAATCCTCTTAGATTAAATTGCATCTTGTACGACTTTTCATTACAAATACATTCTTCCATTCGCTTGTGATTGAAATTATTTTAGTGACTAATTATTACAATTATTTTTACAGTACAATAAATTACCTCTTCATACTCCGATTCTTCACTTGTTTCTTGGTCTACATTCTTTGTAATGGGGTCCGTGTTTCTATAAAATAATGTTTATACCATTCATATATAATGTTGGTACTACTTTATTTAAAAATTATAAATGGTTGTCCTTTGTAGCTTCTAGTTTGTTGTTATTACAAAATAAATAGTTACCATTCCAGAATCGACTACTTTTCTATAGATACATTTATCTACGATAGCTTGTTTTAAATCAGAAGAAAGGGTCATAGTAATAAATGTGAAAGTAACCTTCGGCATTTAGCTATAACACACTGACCCTCCTGGGGGCGCGATCCATTAGCGGGCGAACTGTGTAGCGACGGGTGCGCCCTGCTCACTGACGGGGTTTCACTATCATTCATCTTTATAATAACAGAGATAAAACGTTTTTCCTTTCCCCCTTTCCAAATTTACGTTGAACCGCTCAAATATAGTAGCTACTGAAAATTTGCACTTAGGTAGATTAAAGTAAGAAGTAAGAACAGATAATAAAATTAAATGATACAAGTTTCCCGCCAAATTGCTTTTTCTTTTTGGGAGAAAAGGTATTCGAATTATTCTGCCATACATAATTAAAATATTAATGTGGTATGTTTATCATATTAATGCTATTTAAACTACTTTATTATTAATATACTATATACATATGTAGCTTGTTTAATCGATATTTATTTAATAGATTAGTAGACTTCGTAGTGAAATGGCTGTTCCGCTCTACTAATGGTATTGAATGGTTCTGTTATATAGATACTTATTTTATAATAATATTATTCCCATTATTAAACTTGGTAGTTTTATCACAATAAAGCAGTATAATTTCATTTTTAAAATACGAGTACCTTACATTTGTGATGAATAGTTAAAAGGCAAAGGAAACTTTCAAACGAAAATTATATTTTATTTCAGATTAATAATTATAACACATCTTATTAAGTTAACATTTTACTTCTTTCAAAGATACATAATTTTGTTAATCAGGTTTTTTTCATTTATCATAGTAAAAAAATGTGGAAGGCACTTGTGGCTTGATTTGTGTAAGATACATTTCACATGCAATTCGTATAGCTAACTTAACTTTACAAAATAAATTTAACCAACACGTCAGAACGCTACTTAACAGAATTACCTCTTAAATTAACGGCAACCAAAACATTTTTTTTATATAACCAAAGAGTTACAAAATTAAAGATTATCATTTCCTCGGCTTTAATTTAATTTCAATAAAACTACTTTCTATTCGAATTAATACTCAAGAAATTAGGAACCACGTTATACTGTAGGTTTTTGTAATAATATTGGCGACTTGAGAGACATTTCTAAGCGCAGCTCTCATTTTCCGTGAATATTTTATTGCTGTTAAAATTTCTTAAATCTGTGTAGATTTCAATTGGTAACTCTAAAACGTATAGAAGATCTACACGATCAATAAGTCACGTTCTTCAGGGGCGTCTTTCTTCAAGTTGACGCGCACGTGTCTGTACACGTGACCTATCGCCTCCATAGTGGGCGCCACGGTCGCGGCCATACACGATCGCACCAGAGTCCGGAGCGACGCGAAGTAGATCTTGACACAGCGTAGGCAAGGAGTCGTGCACCAGATTTGCTGGAAGACTATAGCACCTTAGAAATCTACACTAATATTATTAAGGCGAAGGTTTGTTATCCTTCTTTCACGTCAAAACGTAGTAACAGTTTATGTATTTTTATTATAGAGACAGTTGGAGGACTGGAAAAGTCTGGTTTTCATGGGAAAACATGTATCAATCAAATAAGCGCCATATCATAGCAGTATGACGAGAGAACTAAATAAATTCCTTACACCACGCAGTCAGAAAAATGGTATGATAGAATACCTCGAAGGCTAAGAAGGCAAAGCTGCAGCCGAGCAGCACGGCGCAGGGCGGCGCGGCCAGCACGGCCAGCAGCATGTAGCACCAGTTGCGCGTGTACCGGAAGCAGACGTGGCTGAGCCGCCACGCGCACTCCGGGCTCCGCGCGCCGTCCGGCTCCCCGATGATCTCGTCCCACACGATCTGCCAAGTGTTATGACACTTATGGTACCTACTTATGACACTTATGGTACTTATGACACTTATGGACAGATATGGTATGCCATATCTTTTTTTTGTCACGGGAGGAACCTTCAAAAGCTACCACAATTCCTTGGGACGGTTCTTACCGCACTAAAACACCCTCGGTGGCCTCCTCAGCCCTGTTAGGAGGACTCTGGGATGTCCGTTTGGAACGCACTGGTGTCCTCCAGCGCCCTAATTGGGCACGTCTCGGGGTCATACTATATCCAGCATAGGTCTCAGAGCATCTTTTTATACTTATCTCTTCATCTCATTCACTGCTCATCTTTTTGTAGTAGCTGACCCGGCTAAGGTTGTTCTGCCATATAAATTATTTCCAGTGAATATTAATTTCTACTGATCAATTATCGATCGCCGAGAGTAGAACATTATTAAAGTACTAATATCCCTAATAAAAAATAGGGATTTAATGTATTTTTCAACGCTGATTTATAGAATAGTCAAAAATTTCGTCCAAAGAACAGGAAATTGAAATTTTGAGGTGGACCACCTTTATCACTTAAGGGTTTGAAATATAGTGTACGGCCTATTCTCAGACCTACTGAATATGAAATACATAAAAATCGGTCCAGCCCCTTTGGAGAAATTTGGCAACTAACACTCTAACACGAGAATTTAATATTATAAGATAATTGTATCTTTATATGGATGCAGTCAGTACATAAAGTTGAGCATTTCCACAATACATTCTAGCATGCTTTGTTCAGTTAGATGCATACATTATATCGATCTAGGCTATTTCAGGCATTCCTAGTTTTTAAAGTAGTAGTTTTCAACTTCAGTTGCTTTCGTGGTTCCCTTGCAGACCGTTAGTCATGTTTATGGTTTAATGGAACGGATATCCAGGTCAAATATTCAATAGCCCGGGATGGCCGCCGTCCACACCCTCCCGAGCGCGGCGGCGGTCACGCGACCATTGTGTACTTGCTTTTGTTTTTTGTTTCTTGCGTGATTTGCTCTCGCCAGCTTTGCTTGGAAACAATGGGCTGCGGTGGATTACAGTTGGTTGGTGGACGGGGGATTTTTACGCCATTTGTTATAACAATGGCTTGGGATTTGGACGGTAAATTATATGTACTAGTTCCAGATATTAGGTATATAGTTAAAAGCATTTAATTATGTATGTTTGTGTATAGATAATTTGATTTTTATCACCATTACAATGCAACATAACAGACTGAGTAATTGAGTCGAGATTGAAATGTCTGTAACTGTTTTAGTAAAACTTAGCATCGATTTATTATCGATTGTCTGTACGTTCCAATAGGATGCACTCAAATTGATTAGAAAGGTAATGACGAAAGTTTGTCCAATTTATTGTAGATACGTGGCTCCAAGTAGGTCATAGCAGGGTTAACTCTTAAGGTCTTAAGCCGTGCCGGCGACGCCTGATGTGTCAGTGTGACCTCCAAATGTTTTATGCCGCCATTAAACAGTCTCATTACGACATACCAACGCATGCAAATACATTTCCCGTCCGCTAATACAGTTAAGGGTTGATTTGCATAGCTTCGGCGAAGTAATTTGATTTCTTTTGACGTTAATCATAATTTTATAACCTCAGGGCAATTTGAAGGATTAATGCATTATGCTTCATATTTAATAAGTTTGTCTGGACGGCCTTCCAATATTACCGATTAATCGATTGAGCTGGTGGTATTGTTGTTAAGATATAATTTCATATCCATTAGATCAATGATAATACAGTGTAGCTTTTTATGCAATTATCAAATCAATTCATTTTATTCTCTAACCAAAAGCGTAAATTTAAAAGTCAAGCAACACACAAGAGTAACTTCCATACCGACAAATACTCGTATAATACTTCTATCCCTATTTTACCGGCTTAGTGGTGGTATTTCTAAAATTCCTACAATAGTTACTTACGCTATACGAAGACCTCATCTGAAATATCTCTTTTCTACTGGAACATTCCAAAAAGACACGACAAAACCAGCAAATTGTAAACAATTTTCAACTCACCTGTAAATGTGGATTCAAGTTGTTGGGGTCTCTATCCTCTAGCGCCTCTTGCACCCCGTTATCCGGTTTCGGCTGCATCTTCTGCGACACTTCGAAGCGAGTGACCTTTTCTTCTCTTCTCTGGTCCAAGCTGATCGGCACGAGGATGGGCGGTGCCGAGGACGGTTCGGGTATTTCGGGCAACAGCTTGGAGGCGAGCGCGCCCGCAGCGCTTCTTGTACCGGATAAAACCGGATAGATCCGGTGATGTTTCACTCGTGTCGGTCAGTTCAAATGTATATGTTGATTATATGGTAGTGTGAACGCTTTATGAAATGTATAAAAGTAACGTATTTTAATTAATTAATTTGTTCCTGTCGCGATTTTATCCCGTATACACAGTGGGTGCTTCCGGTCCTTAATAGTCTGTTAATATTGTGTTATCTTTGTACTTTTTAACTTTTTAAAGCTTCTTTATTATAATGAATACTTTCGTATTTTCAATACAAATACATACATATGTGGTTGCGAATAATAAAATTCAAGTTTCACAGTGTTTGATTGAATGTTATTATACTTTTATATGGCTGTTATTTCACTTATGTTGTACACGAAACGAATTATGCATTCATGAATTTAATTTGTCATGACCAACAATAAACTGGGCACGCGACTCGAACATCAACTTGTACACCGCGCGCGCTTCGCCCTGAGCTCGCCATCAAACTGAAACTCTTCCAACTCCTTTCTTCACTGCCTTTACCCTCAAACCCCATGCGCATGTGCTCCAGCAATTAGTACCAATATATTCGCACAATAATATCCATTGCTGCTTTTGTTAGGAATTTACGAAATACATGAGGAAGGTAAGCAGCAGTGGTAGTGACAGTAATTAGCGTCGTTTTTCCTACGTACGTAACGCACGGGTTGGTTAGGGGAAATAATGTATGTTTTAGAGTGGTATCCATTGCGGCCTGTAGCAGAGTATAGGAAAGTTATGTTGTAATGAAATACAGCAATGTATTAGGTACTGTGTGTTAGGTGTTCAATCATCGTAATTTTTTCATGAGTTTCAGGCAAATTGATGTCGTTGACCCGTAACTTTATTGCTTTTCGACTATTGAAAGTAAGTTTACTCGTATTATAAAGTCTTTATTATTTATTTGCTTACTAAGACTAACCAGTCAAATCGTTGTTTACTTTCAAAATTTGTAAATGTAAATAAAACAAAAAAAAATGTTATACAAATGTTTTATTGTCTCAAATAAACAATGCATTAAGATATACATACATTTATTTCTATATACATGGACATGCACTACTTTATACAGGCCTCAACGAGTGTATATTCTCCTGTATATTCGAGTATAGATTAAAGTGCATACAAGTTTAAATCTAGCTTAGAGTAATTAAGTACACTCGTATATTTAACGTATTAACAATGTTACTTGTGATTCAGTCCTTTGAGTTATTCAAAAACTGTCAGCGTGGGGTATTCTTGGTATTTAAATCCTTGGTCTCACCGAAACTAGGAATAAACATCTTCTTCAACTTCTACGTACTATTAAGCTGCTATTCTGGGCGATTATTCTTCCTCAACAACGACATAAAAGTTGGATAGCACAGAATCCTTCGGAGAAAACACTTGCTCGCTAATTTACATGTTAATCGTACAAAGCAAGATACTTAAGTATATAATATATTATACGAGCTGTAAGCCACCATGTTGGCCACATAAATCCTGATCCTGTGGCAATTTCGGGATAAAACGCCCTATAACCTCCTCTATCTTCCAGTGAAAGTCCTATAAAACTTTATTCATCCGTTCCCGAGATTGGCACGGACAAACAGATAGGCAAAGTTAAAAAAAGCTTGGTTGAGTGTAAATTATAAGCAATTGAGAAAACACAGTAATTGTGAAACCACAAACGGACGCTTCAATTTTATTTATATTTACCTATATGTATAGATTTAAGTGAAGAATAAACTCAGGCTGACAGTTGAGTAAATAGAAGAACGACCATTTAAAATAGAAATACAAAACTACACTACACTTTCGCTAACAATACATGTATACATGTGTATATTGCACCCGATTTCTATTTTACTTCTTATATTAAGTACCTATTATATAAGTATGTAGAGTACTACTCGCCAACGCAGTATACATCCATCTCTTTCATCCCGGTATTGCTATCGCGCTCATTGAACAGTGCCGTCGCACGCGACTCCGAACTTGGCCAGAGCAGGACAGCAATACGGGATGAAAGAGATGGAAGTATACTGCGAGTAGTACGCTATAAGTACAATATTATTTTTTTAATTATCTCGACGTTCTAGAAGTTTTAGGGAGACACAAACGGAGGAGAGCAGAGGCGAGGGGTAAGACACGTGTCCGTCAGAAATAAGCATAGCATAGGAAGTCTGTTTTACTGATTTTATTACTATGAGCTCATCTAATGGAAGAGAAGTGCAGGTAGGTGAGTTTACATAGGATTTGGAGATGAATACGAAATTGCTGTTTTGCAGCAGGAATGTGGTCATAAAGGCCATTATAACGGCAGGCGCGCCCTATCGATCACAACACGTCACGCGGTAACCCACTTAGCTTCTCGCGCTACATATACAGGGTGTTGCGTCGTGATGGTGTTGATGTAGAATAGACATCTTAATGTAAATACAGTCCAGTTTATAAGAGATGACTGTAGCCAATCTATCGATATTAAGTTATGTTTATATCATGATTGAAATAAGCAACGGTATATTTGTATGCAGTTTCAGGTAGAGCGAAAATTGATTTTGAGGTTATGACGGTTCGTTCGTATTTTAAATTCTGATGCTTATCACTGTTTACAATTGTGTGAGTGTTTATTACGTGTAAATAATTAGAAATTAAATATATAAGGGCAAAATTTAGAGTTTATTATCTCTCTGTTGTTTGGGATGAGATAATCTTGTGTGATTTCTCCTGAAATATTATTTTTAAGATCTCAGTTTGCCTACCAAACTTACAGAACGTCAGTACAACAAAATATCGTGTATCGCGTAAAATGTTAGAGTTGTAAGGTAATTATAAGTTAGGTTTCCTTAGCACCTTTACTTAGCACTTAGTGAGTTAAGGACTACATTAAAGCTTCAGTATTCGCTTACGAGTGGAAGACGTTAGCTGTTGGTGATACATACCACTTATGAATAAAGTTATATCGTTATAGCGGGAAATAGATATTATTTGTTACAATGACAATCAATAATTCAATAGGAATATAGAAGGTATTTTAATGAAATTTTACATTGACAAACTTTGACCTACAATTAGTTGATCAGTTAATAAGAGATAAAATAATACTTACAGAGGATTTTAAAGATTTACCTTATTTAAACAATTTTCAAAATGCCTTAAGTATTTCTGATGAACGGTGATCTTTCTTCATTCCAATTATCATTAGAAATTAAATGTATATCAAAACATTACATTATTTTTTATCGTTATCAATTATAAGCCACAATATGGGCGTTATTAATTCAAATTATTCTATCTTAAGAATGAAGTTTCTGTGTTTCAAATCAGAAAGTCTACAAATTCAATGTTTTGATTTAAATATATTTACATAACCATTTTCTGATTTGTTGAGGTGTTTATCAATATGTAAACAATAATGTAAAAGTGTGATTAAAGGTTTAGTTGATAATGAGCAAAGTATTGCCATAAATATTGCGTGTATTTACCGGAGCGCCAGTGCACACGTCCGCGCGGCGCGGCGGCCGCTCAGCGAGTGGCGAGCGCGGCGCGGGCGGCG
>DWQT01005362.1:0-10372 GCA_018244895.1 Myscelus amystis hages | reverse complement strand
TACAAACGTATAACATCCTAAGGTGTGCAGGTTTCCTCACGATGTTTTCCTTCACCGTTTTAGCAAGTGATATTTAAACTTTAGTTCTAAAACGCACGGGATAATTCAGAGGTGCTAGGAAAAAACCCAGGCCCCCTGGAGTGAGAGGCTGAATTTCTTATTATGTTTGTTTGCGTACTACTAATACTTGCCGACGTTGATGGGTATCTCTCGTGGACAGAGTCCACGACGCATACGTTTAACGCAATCAGAGTCTTCTTCCCATCCACTTCAGTGTAGCAGCCCAGGCTCATCCGCTGCATCAGGCAGTCCGCCCAGAATTCCCTGATGCTCGCCATACTCTCATCATCGTTAATTAGATCTGGAATTATAGATTTAGATTTTACATAGCAACTAGCTGTCCCAGCATACGCTGCTTTGCCATATAAATGATTTCTAGCCGTCCATTTAATATCTGACACTGCGATGGTAGCGTGGTCTGTCGGATCCAATGTGAAACATTCTAAAATCATCAATTACTTACAAATTAAAAATTACTTAAAAAAAGAAACATTATCCAGTGGACCAAATCGTGAATCTAAACCATTGATCTTGAAAAGTTTCACTGCTGCCTTTTAATGTAAAGCCCGATATATCTGCAAGGATTGGAACCCGGAACGAACGTGACATCCAAATGTCAAGGCTAAGGTAAAGTTGTCTGCTTTTGTATTAACAGATTACCACTAAATTTGCACAAGGGTTCATCTGGACACAGGTGTTCCAACAGGATCTCCAGCGCCCGCTCATCGTCTTCGGGAAGTATGTCCTGGACAACGTAGTTTCTTCCCTCCGATTCCCACTGGTCCCAAATCCTGGGGCAGGTTTCATCCCATTCTCTTTTGAAGGGCATATTGATTCTGGAAAGAAAGTCGTCATTTACCAGAAAAGCCTTCGTCAATTACTCAAAAGATTGGACCGTTTAATCTTTTCTTGCTACGTATATATTTAGATATATATGACTAGTTTATTAGGTCATTACTAGAATACTACGTCTAGACTATCAATAAGATAAGATAAAGTTACATATCTGATGAGCCTTTTATCGTGTTTGCGCGTCCCAAATAAATAATTACTTTACCTAGTCTATCTACAAGTGAACTAATATCTATTATGTAGCAACTTGATACTAATAAGAAATAGCCGAAATCGAATTTCCAGATTCTAATAGACAACCTCACTAGACGAGTTTTAGAATACGCTTAACCCAGTGGGAATAATAAATAGGGATCAGATGGTTAATAAATTGCATATGTATATAATATATAACATATTATATAATACGGTTGTTGCAAATGCGTAAATTTTGACATCTGTGGATGCGGATTTTTCAAAATCGACATCCGTGGAGTGCGGATGCGGATGTGGCTGTCAAATTTGATGCGGATATCCGCAACACCCCTGATACATAACATAGACATGACACATGAAAGAGAGGCAATAATTAAAAAAAAAAAGGTTAATTTGTGTTTTAGTATCGTGTTAATAACTATAAACGCTTGAGAAAACTGTTATTTTGTAATCATACACAGAAACTTCAATTTATGTGCATTGATTACATTTTTGATTTGTGCTTTTTTGTGTCCTTTAATTATTGTTATTTTTATTTAATTTTGCTGTGTACATAGCTTTGTGTCTTAATATTTATCCTGTTAATTAAGCCGCCCCTACACGAAACTAATATACACGTTATTGCACACAATTGTCTCCGTTAATAAAAACAATGTGACACTCAACAACCTTGAAAATGATTAACAGTAGGTACATACTACATAATGCTTACATTACGTTTGAAAAGACCAACACTAAAATTACCCAACAAGTGATTTACATATTATGAATATGCGGTTATTAGTATATTCCGTGAATAATTAGCAGTAGTTATTTTAGTTTTAAGTAAAATCTGTCACGTTATTCCAAAAATAATGACGGTAAGAGAGAGAGAGAGTAAAGATGAGATATGAAAGACAAGGACAAAGGACTGATGTTGATCTCAACGGATCTTTCAGTTGATATGACGATTTTGAATAAAAAATAAAGTAAAAAATGTTTAAACATGTAATTTATGAGATACCCGTAGCTATATAAACTGAGACTGATGTATAGACAATTATAGAATAAATTTTAGTATACTAGAGTGACTATTATTACAATTTTTTGTCACATATTTTTTTTTTTTATTTCAATCGCCTCTATACAGACTTATAACATCGAACGAAAAAACGAACCGTAATAATAATAGCAAATCAAAGTATCATTGGACATTTTTAATACAATTTTTAAATGTCGAATTCTAAACAAACTTCAAATATTCTTACCTACGACGAGGTAGCTTTTTTTTTTTATTTGCAAACACGCAAAAAACGGAATATCGTAACTTTGGTTAATGCTGTGTAAAATAACACTAGATTTACATTTACAATAAATTGTATCGTGTTCTATTTTCAACTATTTGATGACCACAAAATTATTTACACAACACACTTTTTATGTGAATTGAAGGTACCTACAATATATTAGAACGCACTGGACTGCAGAACACGTTTAGCCTCTCAAACGTCACTGGTTATTTAGAGCGAGGCGCGGTGCATCTAGATGATCACACACAGCCGTCACAACACACACTCACAGAGAACACACGTTAAATTAAACATTAGACTGATCGACTCTTTACCCGTTATATTAATATGCTCCTATGGTTCGGGCACATGGAAGGAATGGATGATGAAAGGATGACGAAACAGGTATACAACACGAGTGTTGATAGACGTAGGTGCCGAGGGAGACCAAGGCTGGTCTATCGCGACCAAATAGGTCAGACACTTGCTGATGAGGGAGTCTAGTCTCCGAAACTGGCATGTGCGCACGAAGAGAGGAGATGAAGGTTTGTGAAGACAGACATTTGGCGTTCAGTTCGCCCTGCCTACCCAGTTAGGAAGCTGGCGTGATGGTGTAATAATATTAATGATAAATATATATAAGACTTATAAGTATGTATGTATATAGCCTATTGCCAAACCAAAACAGCTAAGATTCGGTTTTTGTTATCAGTTTCTGAACTGATTTTCCTTTTTGCTTGTTCGGTAGCGTTAAACAGTTTTTAAAAACATTTGGACTTTCGATTTCGAACAAAGTAACGATAACATGTACGCAAACAATTTGTATTTCACATAATGAAGTTCATCATGAAAAGTACTGGACCAATAGTAGGTACAGGTTTGGGAGCTGTCTAGTTTAAATTCGAATTACGCAGCCGCTCCAGACAGGAAGAGGTGTAATCGTAGCTGGATTGGATAAATGGCAGTCTACGATATTCGCACTGCGACAGTTGCTCATATTTTGTCAGCAGGAAACGACAATTCGGCTTAATTGAAGGATTTATTAAGTATTGATGACGCCTCGAACGTTTCTCGATGTTTGCTGCCGTTTTCTGTTCGTTCGTTTCTTCTGTGTTGTTAAGAATCACGATGCCAAATGATTGCCATAATTTATTAAAAAGAGTCTCAATAATAAAAAATAAAAATTCTTTATTCCCATATAAATCTTTCATATAATAAAAAATCAGTCCTAAATTCATGTCATTTCTGCCTCCATTCGAGACCTTGGATCTTCAATGCAGTTATCTTTTTCAAGGTTACCCGTCACTTGCAGTCGCGAAGAAAAATATCGCGCCAAATCGTGCACATGCGCAAAGTACGTTAAATGTATAGGTATACTTGCATCGGAAGTTGTTAACTATGACTTTTAATCTTATGAGGGCAGTGCGACGATGAAACGGCTTTGACAATATTCCCGAGACAATAGAGGCGTACAACCATGACAAACATTGAAATTGTTTCCGTATATCGGCGAAACAACAATATTGTTGTTCACAGAGTTCCGCTGCCGTCACTGATTCCGTTTAGTTCTGAAAACAAAGACGCGTTTCAGAGAAAGCATTTATCTTTTAATTCGCGATAGAATATCGGATAGACAATTGCTTACAGAACCGTTTAAACTCACGAGGAAAGTTGAAGCTGTGACATAATAGGCACAACAATCGTGAATATTAAAAACTAAATTGCAATCCAGAACAAACTTTTTCTAAACTTGCCAAGTACAAGATTTCGCCCGTCACAGACCCAAAATGAAAGTCGCATGTGTACTTTTATGTTTTGTCATCGAATGTAAGTAAAACATGCGAACTTCAACTGACAGATGAAGTTATTAAAAAGTTGCTCGCCAATGTTTTGTGTTCATGATTATACAATAGACTAGCTTTTGCCCGCGCCTTGATTTCGGAGTAAAACAATTTCCCTTTCCCTATACCGTGAAAATTTCCTGCTATCCTTGGAATATTTAAATTCATATACTACATTTTTACTTATTTCCATTAGGAAATTCTGAATTGCAACGTGTGCGAAGCCGCGGACAAAAGCTAGTTATACATATAAATCTTCTCCTTGAATCACTCTATCTATTAAGAAAAATTGCATCAAAATCCGTTGCAAAGTTTTAAAGATCTACGCATACATAGGGGACAGGAAGCGAAAGAGACTTTGTTTTATACTATGTTAAGAAGAAAGCTGCAGTAATGCTGCAATAGTCCAGAAACGCAGGTGCTGATGAACTTTTAATTTTGATAATAATGTTTTTTTACAATCTACAGACATCAAAACCGAGTTTACGTTGAGCAGACACCCAGCGCCCTGCGACGTTCCAGGCACTGCGTTAGTTGAACAGTTCTTCACTATCATCTTTGCGGAGTTCCAGCAATCACCGCCCGCTTGCGTTTGCGTACAAATGTGTTCCGATCATCCAACGTACTGCTATCCTAACGGTTGTTTCAAGAAAGACGAAAAGAAAATAGACACCCCGCCAGTGTCTACTGTACAGCATGACGGTGCGAAAATGTTTGTAGTCGAGAACGATGGCGGTTTCTTAGCTGATATGATGGCAAATTCGATTTCAGTGGCTCCGTTTGTTCTGGGTGAGTGTTCACGTAATCTTTGCTCCACTTCATCTGAACTGGTTACTTCTTAATCGCGTGAGGTCGTGTTACTGTCCCTTGTAACCTTGTGTCAGTTGGTTAAAGCTTTATTGGATAAACTGGTTATAATAGCTTAAATTAATATACGCAGTCTTGTTTAAAGTTGGTGAAAGAATTGTGAGAGAGGAAATTTGACCAGTAGGTTAGATCAGCGTATAATATAATATGTATTATAGTAAATGTTACGTAATAATAACATTCACATCAATTTGTTTAAACTATTGGAAACAGCGCCATCTAGTTAACAGAAATAAATTAACATTAGTCTAATTACAGCAGAGAGGACTAACGTACATTCGTTATGTAGTTTATCTTTTTATCGATAGATGTAGCATCGTCATCATTTATGAAGTGGAACTTTGCTGACGATATAAAAGATTTTCGAGTGTCATAGAGTTACATTAAAAACATTAAAATAACGTTTTAGAGAATTGCAGTTCTTCTAAAAATCTGCACAAAAGTCACAGTAGCAATTTTCGTCTTAAAATCATTCATAAAAATATCGGGTTAATTGCGAATATACGAGTATACCTATCCTTCAACTTAATATTAATCTTTATGCAGACAAATACGTCTGCTAGGCAATCAATTTGGATTAAAATTACTCTGTATACTATATAATTTAAATGAATACTCCAGAAGATATCATTGATTCAAAATTGGGCGTAACCGAAAAATCACTCTTAACAAAACTAAGAAACATCTACTTAATTCATCTATTTTTCAAAGAGACTGTCATTCTGCCTGTGCCTAATAAGTTATCATAGCAAAACGATAAAATTGTATCGAATACAAGAACTGTTTCCATAGCATGTCATATTATGATAAAATTAATTCATCTTCTTTATTGCTCCTAGCAATCTTCCCATATACATAGCAACATTAGCGATTTTTATGAAAAGACAAAAATGTTAAGGATCTGTCTCTGCACGTAATGTAATTTAATTTTATTATAAAAACAATGTCAATAATGAACGTTTCGGTTCACGGAACAATAACCTTAATATTGATATTTGTTTGTAATCATTATTTAATGTTTATTTTACGTAACTTCCTTGATGAATGATGAGTTTTGGACATCGTACATAATCGCGGGGAAAGCAATATTATCTATAATTCATATCGATAACTACGCAGTTTCTGGTTTCATTAGTTCTCATCAACTTGATAGGGAGCAACACTCGATCATATTATTGTGTTATCAGCAAATCAGTAAATCGATACTATTCACTCATTGTTATCTATGTTATGTTGCTTAAGTGAAGAGATACTGGTATCATATATGAGAAGTGAAGTTGTTAATTGATAGTCTTGAGGTATAGACTGGAAAATTTTATACATTGATATGTCTGTATGTTACACTAAAAATCATGCCAGAGTCCTAATATTAGGCTCTTTTCCCGAACTTATATTGGTCCACTGTTGGACACGAGCCTCCTTTCAAAGTGGGGTTTTTAGGGTTAAGTGTACCATGCTAGCCAAGAGCAGGTATACTGCACACACCTCAGAAACATTATCGATAGGCTTTAATTTTCAAAGATGTTCTCATCTGGTAGCTTTAATAACTAACTTGCAGATACACTCGACATGCCGTTAAAATCGAATCTAATAGGCCAACCGAACCCCTACAAAGATGTACTGTTCAAATACAGAAAGATACCGAGGCTCGAAATGAAATATAATCTTAGAGAACAGATGAAACATGCAAAGGTAAGGAAAACAGAGCTGGACGTGTCTAAAACAAGATGGCCGACCAATCAACAAGTAAATAGACAGCTACACAAAGCGAACGATCAGAGAGGTTCGTATCATTTCACGTCCGAGATCCCAGAAACTAATAAAGCGGAAACATCGAAGTATTTCAAGAGGTATTTAACTAAACGGGAAAATCAAAACGGCTTAGACATTGGCTCTTTATATTTGTACAGCGACGCTTCAAACTTCTCCTTGGATCCTTTGATCGACAACTTGATTGAAAGAACCCTTGCGGGCCTGAATAGTACGTCAGCATCGAACATTACTATCTCCAATGAACCGAATTACGGAGATAATAAAGGCGATATAAAACTGATCGGAGTCGGAGAGACGATAAACAATATAATAGATTGTCCACCAAATGATACAAGTCGCTCAGCCGATAATACGAAGAATGTATTACATCAGAACGGCTCCGAAGATGTTCATGTAGCAAGGGATATTTCGGTAACAAATATGAATGAAAATAATAACAAAGATATCGGCGATGTTAGAAACGGTACAACAAAAATGTATTTCGAAATGATGTCAAAATTATCGGACCAAATCGATAAAAATAATAATGCAAGCGTGCTCGCTATGGAACGTTTCATTGGCAAACAAATAGAACACACTGGGGAAGAGAACATTTATAATATTTTCAATTTACAAAAGTCTATTAACAATACCGGTGCAAATGAAGTTGTTACGACTAAAAATAAACCCAATATTAAGAATTTTACAAGAAGAATAAAGTTAACCGCAGCCAAAGGAAGTTCTCGGGAAGAATTTGCACCGATTATTAATAGACAAGTTAAAAAGAGCAAGCAGAGGATTTTAAGGAAGTTAAGAAATATTAAACTTCATTAATACTTTTCAATTTCTTCAATGTAATCAATGGAAGTATTAATGTTTTTGTATTTCAGAAAAATAGATGTGTGAGATTAAATGAAATAATTTTTATTTTGCTTTATTTACCTAAAAGTTTCACTGATGCTTCAAATATGTAGTCGTTTTGTATAAGATGACGATTACTATGACTATATAATTCAATAGTTTTAAATAAACTTTTTATCTGATCACCTTTTGCTACATTTTGATATATTGTCCTAAGTTAGTTAATGACAAATTATTTTATTATCTGTGACAAACATAAACAAATTCAATGCCACAATTTTTAATGTACTGCGTGCAGGTAAAAATTTTACAAATTCATTAGGAACTTCCCGTGTAGCTCAGTGTGATATAAACGCAAGATTTATTATCTATCTCGCTGATACTAAATCATCGTTTAAGCATCAAGTAAATTTAATCTAAACAGAGTGAGGGTTACGAATGGCGAGAGCATTAATTCCGCTTGCGTTCACAAAATTAGTAACAATGGAAATTATAATTTCATACCCGTAATTTTCATTTTCCCTCGTCCGATGGAATTTGTGAGGGCGGTTGGCTATCCATAATAACGCGCATCTGTCGGCCATTTTGTGAAATGTGTCGAAGCCGTGCCTTTAAGATAACTGGTCAGTTAATGCTCTTATTGCTTATAAAAGTCGGTTATTAAATGTTATTAGCTTTCATGAGCTGGTCTGGGGCAGGCATTGTGTGGGTAACCGATCTTGACAACGTGTTCGTAGGGGGTTCTAATGCCGTTTTACTGTTTGCCGTTAGTTCGTGCGGTTGGAGTTAATACAGAAAGAGAAGAATTACGGCAAAAGCGAACTATTTCATAACACGAAATGTAAATTATGTAATTTATATATAATATATAATTTATATCCGTGCTTTAATTTTTAATTGGTATTCATAATTTATTAAATAAAACCATTAACACTCAATCTACACATTCAGTATGAATTTCTATTGTGTCTAAATAAATAAATCATTTATTTTGCTCATTATTTACCTTGTATATTTTTAGAAATCACTTTCTTATTATTATCTCATTAGTTTTTGCCAGCGGCTTTGCTCGCTCAGAAACCAAATTTATAAAAATCATTGAATATTCTCCTCTAACAGCATGCCATTGCCCGTTGCACTCACAATTGAGTGAAAAAAAATATCTGGGCGTCGTCATTGACGAAAAGCTAAACTGGCAAAAACACATATCGTCGACTTCTTCCCGCTTAAGAAAACTTATTTACGTATTCAAGGAGCTTCGTGCAGTGTTCCACCATAACTCACTAATCCAAATATACAAAGCCCTGGCAGAGTGCTTGCTCACATACTGCATATGCGCGTGGGGGTCAGCTCACAAGTCTTACTTAATTGAACTTGAAAGATCCCAGAGAGCCTTGCTTAAAATTATGTTCTTTCTTCCTTTCCGCCACCCAACTCACGCTGTCTACGAGGTTTCTGGAGTTCTTTCTGTATGCAAACTATTTGTTTACGACACTGTTAAGAGATTTTTCTTTTTTTTTAATTTTTTTTTTTACCCTGTTAAGAGATACCACAAATACGATGTACCCTATATTACGCTGCCAGAAAAAAGAAGGGTATGCTACGATGTCCCACGTATCAAAAGTGTAAATGTTCTTCGTGTTTTCTTTTGCGGAATATTGTTATTATGGTTCCCATAATAACATATCAGCTATTATGATTTAGCACACAAGTCCCGTGCCCCGCCTCAAATTTCCACCCCGCGGTGTAATTAACGTCCCTAAACATTCCCCTGAATATAATAAAATTAAGCCAGCATTTCCTTTTTCCACGTAATTAGAACGAACGTATTTCCATTACATGACTTATTAAGGAAATAAAAATGGAACGGAGCCTTTTTTTTTAAACATTTTCCCCCCGTTTCTCCGTGACTCCATTTGGAAATAGCAGTGGAGCGACTCAGAGAATGTAAATGAAAAAAAAAATTAATTTGAATTTATGAATTTCACTTTCTTATTGAAGAAAATTTCAGCGTAATTAAGATAACGGTTATTGTGACAATGACTCGTGCTAAAGCGGGTACTTTGTATAGGAGAACTCTTTCGCTTATCATTAAAATTGTTTCTTTATTTACACCAATGAGTCTTCTGTGAGTTTATGATCATTTAATAGAGCACTTACGTTGCTACAAATCTGTGACGTATGCTTTCCACTCGGATGGATCCCTACACTACTATGAATGTGGGAGTGCGCTTAGGAGCGTCGGTATGATGACTTCGAAGAAAGCGGACGAGACAAGATAGAAAGAAGATACTCGTAGATACAATAATCGCGTACAATATAAACTGCATTACGAAGTTCCACCGTTTCGCGCCGCATGGCCGCTTAATGTGGCGAATGGAAAAACTTCTACCTATACAACTTTTGCTAGCCCGTCTGCAACAAACCGCGCATATTTATACTAATATTTGAACCTCGAGCGGCAAGTTAAGTTTAAGAGCCGATGCGACACAAATACTGAAACAAACACTGTTCATTAACAGAATTATCGGATCATTCGATATTTATTTTGTCCATAGTTAAAATTCATATTATAATTTGAATATCAACATTTTTGAGAATTTGTGATTCGCGAAAATTCGTTTCTCAATGACGCGCGTGTCATTTTCAGTGATTATCGAGAGTTTAATTAACTAA
>DWQT01005361.1:0-10372 GCA_018244895.1 Myscelus amystis hages | reverse complement strand
TTAAAACAATGAAAGTCACTGGATTGTCATCCTGAACATCGCCGTATCAAACTGCGCAGTAATCCCTGTCCAATTACGAGTATATTAATGTAAAACTTTTCTGCTATTATTATTCCCTTCTGACGTCCCTCAAATCCATCATCTAGTTATTAAAACTCAAATATTTTCATTTCTATAAAAACTCTTTAATTACGTAGTCGCGATTCGTTTGCATGTAAATTACTGTGATAATTTCCATTCCTTGTTTCGAGCCATTTTCTCCCGGCGTCTTCATGCAAATAACTTCTGAGTGCGTCACGGTACACAAACTTTATGTTAAACAAGCAACTTGAAGTATCAAAGTGGCAATGAGAAACATTTTAAAAAGTAAAAATGAGTTTTAATAACGATAATTCCATTTTTAAAATTGTACTTCTATTCACGACTACCTAGTGATTTAACTGTTAATGCAGAAAAGAAGGTTATAGTCAACAGAACGCACATTTGGCCTACTTCCACATTTGGTCGTAATAATTGAGCAATATGTAAACACTATTACAGGCGTGCGTTTTTTATCAATTTCGTTTAGTACTAGCAACAGAGTAAGAGAAAAAACTAGGCTACAATCTTCCGCTTTTTACTAACTATAGCGATATTTATACACCTACTAGGTTTTGAAATCATTATAGATATTGTATTTTTAGAAAAGACAATTTAAAGTGATTTTAAAAGAATGAGTACAGACCTGGTCTCCCCGCCTGCCGTCTCGACCGGCGTGACCACGATGAATGCGTGAAGGAAGTGGGAAGCGATCATATCTGGTGTGAATGGTGTTGCTTTTTCCTGGAATTGGTATAAAACATGGTTTGATAGGTCATTATTATCATATCTCACATGATTATCATATCTCAATTAAACCACACAATGTGTTCCTGAATAATTTAGTCACTAGTAATTCGATTTAATAATAATAATGAGAATCATTTATTTCAGCCATAGTCCATAATTTGTTAGTAACTACAGTAAACTCAAAAACTATTTGTAGCAAGTAAGTACAGTAAACTTAAAAGCGATTTCCCTATGCCTCTTTAAGAAGTGAAATGTCCTGGATTATGAAGACTCCAGTGAATAGTGAATGTAAATGTTGCCATTTACCTGGAAAACGATAGCCACGATGTCGTTCCCGACGTGCCGCTTGCGCTGCAGCTGCTGCGCGTCGCCGGCCGTGTGCGGCAGCAGCGGCGCCACGTGGAACATGATCTCGCGGTCGAAGTGCCTCTCGTACACCGCCTCGCTGCCCGTGTGCCCGTTCATTATGTCCAGCCCGCCTCGGTACCCTGCACACGGGACGCGGGAATGAGATTTAAGTGGTCCAATGCTGGACCGGGTCTCCTCTCACAGTGGAGAAGGATTAAGGCCATAGTCCGCCAGGCGGACTAAGTGCGGATTGGTTCACCAGACTTCACACATCTCAGAAAATATTATACACTTTATAACATCTCTAAGGTGTGCAGGTTTCCTCGCAATGTTTTCATTCACCCTTGATTTGAATTACATCGAATTGAGAATACATACTGGAAACTCCCAACAAGATGGATACCAACGAAAAATATACTAACGTAAACTAACTAGACTAATGTTATTACTGCATATTTAGCTCTATGGCTGTTGCAGACGAGTAATTGCTATACGATGCTTTTTACGATGGGTCGCTTACGAACTCACCTTTATGGTCCTTCAGTTTGATCTTCTGTCCGAGCATTTCGAGGAATTCGTCGAAGACTGGCGACGTTTCGTTGTTACCGAAGAGCTCCTCCTCGGTCGTCTGACCGTATTTCTGGTACAGCACGCCGAACTTGAAGTTGTTCACCAGCACGTGTTCGTCGTAGGTGGCGATCAGCGACGACGCGTGCAGACACATCACCGCCATGAAATTGTCCACGTTCACTTGTTCGTTCAGCATCTTAGCCATTCTTAGAGGTGATGGCATTATGCCAGACCCTGCAAGACATTAAATAAAGATTAAACTTGTAAGGCAAATCAAGTTGGAGAGCCTGTTGTTTTCATAGTAAAGAGTAAATCTAGATAGATTATGTACGTCAATATATTCGGTATTTAACATTAACTGTAATACAGATAACACAAATTGTAGCACATGTTATGTCAAAAGATAAATACAAGGGGTAAATAAAATTGTATAAAATTGTCATCCTCGGTTAACTGGTAGAAAATAATTTTGTATCGTACACAGTAGAAAAATATTGAAACCACTTGTTGCCTGAAGGCCAGCCAGTAAGAGGCTGAAACTTGAAAACACATCAAAAGCTTTGCGAAGTACACTCGATACTAAAGCAGGCCCTAAGGAAGGCCTTGATCGGGCGACCTTTTGCGTGATTGCCAAGCTCTACTCGAGTAGCTTCGTTGTATGACGTCATATACTCACTTGCGATGGGTATGAGGCCATGCATGGTCTCCGTTCGTAGCCTTAGCAGTATCCTAGTGTGATCCTGTCCTGCCATGTGTTCGTTCTTGACGGACATCACAACCGGGCCCAGGTTCTCGTCAAACCCAACCAAGTTGATGTGCTCCTGGAATTTATGAAGTCTTGTGAAAATGACGCACATTTAACTAATATTATCGAGTAGTTATACAATGTCAAAGTTTTAACTCAATACAACGTAATAATCAGTCCTTTCATTATTTCACTGTTGGACACAGTCATCCTCTCATAATAAGAATGGACGCCGGTAGATATCGTGAAATCATTGCAAACACTAATCTTAAGACGTACGTTTGTTAATTGTAAAAATTATTTACCAGGATCGAACTCCTCGACTCCAAGAGTGAAGATGACAGACAAATCTAAACCGTAAACCTGTCACTGATTTGATACAATTGTCAATTAAAATAATACTACAAAGTGTAATTGCGAATGTTTATGTTCATAACAATTCTTATCTATCAAATGGTGTCCATGGAATGTTCTCGTTCCGAGAATACAATATATACAAACATACTGAATCCTGGATTTCCTACTGCAGTTGAAGTTAACAGGAAAACCATTACGCTAATTACATGCGGAATAACAATCAATATTGACACGACAAAACAACGGGGCCTACATACGAGTGCGTCCAGTCACACCCAGGGACAATAAACCACGAAATATGATATCAAGAAAAATTTATTACACCGAATTTACTAGCGAACATAATGATTTTTCAGTAATGGGTTTTTTATGTCATGTGGCAGTCCTATCGCGACAAGCAACGAATACCGTCTGTAATAATTTGGAAATAACCACGTTTTTACGGAGTTCAGTAGATAGCGATATTTGTGTCAAGGTTTAGACGCTACGTTTGTATGTCATTTTTAAAATTCGAAAATTCGATGTTCAATATAAAAACAAAACAAGAATTAATTCATCCCGAAATTACATATATAAGAATATTTGTATCTTCAAGCACTTCCATTTTCAAAGAATATTGTCAATGTATCACTAGATATAATACATACGAGTATATGTACATACATATATGATGCAACAGACATATTGTATTTTTACTCATCTTCCTATATACGGTATATGGTCATAAAAAGTGCATGTACAATAAATCTCATAGTAATACAATCTTAGCGAGTCGCGAATGAGATCATCATATCATGCTTTGGCCTATTAAACTCTGATTCACTGATTGCGTCAGGCCGTTAATTTTTCGTGACAAGTGGCTGATGGTTCCGTGGATCCAGAAATAAACATGCGACTGTTGATTGAGATGGCATGATTCTATACGAGTACGGTAAAATTTAAGCTTTAATTTGAATTATTGTTTGACCAACTATACAATTGGAAAATATCGTCACATGTCAAATTATTATCAATTGTCAACATACTATTTCTCACTGTCACGTAAATTTTATGGACGTTGTAAATTTATGAAACACCCATAAAAATGATTTATATACATCTATGGCTGGCTTCAGGGTAAACATAAGACCTTTACTTTAGAAGTACGTTTAAAATAACACTGCAATGCCTCTAATTAGATAATATAGAAAAGATATAGTCTAATTGTGACCTCCAGTACGCATAATCTACACAGTAGTCAATGTAGTATGTATAGGCTTGTAGAAAAATAGGGTATGTATTTACACTAATATATAATGTCGTACATAAAGAATACAAGGATTTCCAATTATCAAGGGAAGTGATAATTAGTTACATTGTTTCATTAACCTTGCCGAGCCCAGTTTTACCCAGGCTAGTAACGACTCAAGGTTGGAACTATTGTGTTTTAAACAATGTTTTACTTATCGAAGGATGAAATTAAAATGAACTGTTAATATCCACATTCGCGTTAAAGATAAATCCATATTATAAACACGTGTTGTAACTATTTATTATCTTTCTATTGCGAAGTTACGACCGTAAAGTCTAATTGAGCAAGGCGTCGGTGCACTGAATTCTGCAACGCAAGAAACCCAATGATCGAAGTACAATGGTATAGAGCAATGCTATTCAAAACGGAGCCCACAAAGACGATACATCACGAGTTCGTTAAGCCACCCATTATCCAAGACCGAAGTGGTTGCAGTATACATTGAAAAAACAGACAACTTTGAGACACAAGCTCAATGCAATACAAAGGGAGTTACAAAACTTCATTACGTATAAAACAAAAGCAAACTCAAAGGTACGCTGCATTGAAACTCTATCCGTAAGACTGAGCTTAGACTGTGTTAGGGCACAGCGAGGAGTAATGAACGCGTAGACAGATAAAAGAAGATTACGTCGGTCGGTACCTTAGAAACGGCGTTCAATTGAAACATATTACCGCTACATAGTTGTTTAAAACAAAAGCCACTCAATAATGATCGATTGTCTGTGGTCCACAATAGCTTAGTATGGAACGTGATCGGGTTACATAATTTGTTGCAGTCTCAAGTAGTCCTTCCGTTTGCGACTTGCAGAAACGTTGCCAGGAAGTCATTAGTGCACTTAACAACGAAATAAGCTGCAGTAGTGTTGACTCGTGTCTTTTTTGTACGTAGAAAGGCATTCTTAGCACCCTATTCTTCTAATATATTTGGCGCAGCAAATGAGAAATTTGAATGGGACGACCGTAAATTGTACAAACATGTAAAAAACAAGTTAGCCTTATAAGGGTTATTATAAAAACATAGATATACGAGTAAGTAGGTAATAAGGAAATTTCAAATAAACATCCGTTCTGTTGCTATCAATGTTACTCGTTTCATTACGTTTGTATTTACAGGAAATAACGCATCACAAGTTGAGTTTAATGATTTATTTTGGTTACATAATCGTAATTATTAAGCTAGTTCAATTGTAAGGTAACAGCTTATACTTATTTCACAACTGCGTTCCGCTGTGTTGGATGAAACTGTTTCACAAAGCTCGAACAACCGTGACATATCACTCTAGCAGATGAAGTTTTATTGTAACTACGTAGCCGCATCATTCCAATGATTGTAGCTCGCTCGAGAGCACTTCTCTACCTTTGTCCTGTGCACATCACATTTTATACGGACATCGCTATGGTCCCTAAGGATTGCATAACATTAGAATTCAGTTTTTAGATATAAAATTTTTTTTAGCTTCCTTGCACAGCATCGTGTTCAAGAGTAAAACGATGGTATACAAAGTAAAGTGAAGTCAATCAATTGTTATAATAAAACTCGTAGCCCGACTAGACTTTACTTAAGATTAAATATTTGAATATCAGGTTGTCTATATACTTATTATAAGCAATTTGACACCAGCACAAGTTTTAAGCTAACATTTCTAAAAATCAATTTACGTTTAATTTAAAATCACTCTGCGTATCATATTTTCATTTTTACAAGCAGAACCATTATCATTATCATCGCATCACTCAAATCCGGAATTTTCGATCTCATCCTGTCATCCCGCATTGAGAACCCCGAATTTATCGCTTGTCCTTTCGCGCTGATGCAACAAAGACGCAAATTGAAAGCTAAAGATGGTAATTGAAGGGACGAGGGGTTAATGCCCCTTCGACGAGTTGATGGATAGCACCATTCGAGATGGAGTGTTCCGAATTCATTTTTTAGACCCCAAGATGAATTTTCACGAGTAATTTTGCTATCTAATCATATGTTTCTTTACATTATATGCAATCAATAAAATTTTACTTCGACTGTAATGAGGTATGATATTATAACGACTATTTACGATGCAATATTGTTTGTAATTGCAATAATTTACATTAAATGTATGTGTACATATACCGTGTAATGAGATCAATTTGAATTTAAATGCTTTGCTAATCGTACCATATACCTCGCAATACTAACTATTCAATTATTTGGTTTATTTATTTCAGGTCACGGAACATTAAAGAAGTTTTAGTAAACATATGGCATTATATCAGTGCGGCTAATCAATGAACTCTTTTAAATCGGTGCAAAGAATAACGTTTCCAATATCAAGGGCCATTATACCATTTGGCCGGCTCTATCAATAAGCATCTAGTGTTTCTACCTTTCCTGATTTATACAATCAAGCTGATGGAGACACTGAAAGGACAATCGTTTCTGAACACCCATCATTTCTTCTCCCAAACGAATTGTCCTCGAACCAATTTCGCCTTATGAAAGAAGGCATTTGCTTATTGCTTCCACTTTTCTTTTGTCATTCGCCATTTATCTCGATCACTCGTTTCAATGAATCGTGAAAATTACTTTTAGTTTTGATTTCAAGCTGCCGTTGACATCGATAGACATTTCATTATTTGAACGGTTAATTTATACAAAACTTTTGCAAAAATATCTTAAATAAGTTTTGTAACGAATTTATGGAATGTCAAAGCATTTGGTATTCGAAAGTTAAGCTGACACATTTCTTCACAGGGTATGAAAAGCCCTTATAGCCTGAAGTGGAACAACGTTTGGAGATTTGGCAACTTCCATTCCGGTGATAAATCTGATTAATGTAAACATCCTAAACCTCTCGAAAGCTGTTAAAGGCTAATAGCCGTGTCGTTACGGCGCGTGATCTCTCTCGGGGTGATCGCACACTGCACAATTTACATGATTTATTCAATACGCCACAACAATATCATCCAACTATTTGTTGCAGATTTTATCTCAAAACGATACAATACATCTAACTGTGATGTAAACAATAGTTATATGTAAACTATAGATGTATAAAACACCTATATAGTTCTAAAATCTATACTAATAATATAAAGCTGAACAGTTTGTTTAATTAAATGGTTGTTTGATTTTTTGAACGCGCTAATCTCAGGAAATATTGGTCCGATTTGAAAAATTCTTTCAGTGTTAGTTATCTCATTTATCGAGGAAAGCTATAGGCTATATAACATTACACTAAGATGAATAGGAGAGGAGCAGCAATAAAAAATATTGCGACAACGGCAAAATCATTTATATGGCAAAGCAATGTTTGCGGGGACAGCTAGTAGTTTATAATATTGTAGAGGGTAAGTCATTTGTTGTATTTAATGTAACATTAAATGTTAGTAAAAGACTGCATTATTACCAAAAATATTATTATACAGACGCAAATTAACGCAAAGTAACAGTTGTATGTGTAACAAAGTAGTTATTTTGGATTTATTTTAACACTATTTAAAAAAGTTTGTATTATAAACATTATTTCTTCAATTTTAACAAATGTTTCTTTGGTTTTGTAAAATGAACAATAGGCACAATACACGTATGCCTATGAGCGAAGGGGTAGGCTCGTAAGAAAAATATTGCCTCCGGGTGCCGCCCACCAACATTGACATGTGAAGACGCCACCCTTTCCGCTATTCGACGATTTTTCCCGTTTCGTACGCTGCTTCACGGTTTTTAGCCTACACATGCGGATAAATACATATATGTAAATGGGGTGGAGGGAAATCGTCAGTTCAGCGAGATGCATACTCGTATAGAGAGAAAGTGGTGGGTGCATTTGAGGTAAATTTTAAACGGCGTAATCTACCTTCTATCTATCTATCTATCTATTTATCTATCTATCTATATATATGTATATAGGAGATTTACACCGATATCTCATCACGATACCCCTGGAACCAGAAGACCTAGACACTTGAAATTTGGTAGGAAAATTCCTTTCGGTGAGTAGAGGTCAACTAAGAACGGATTTTACGAAATTCAAAGTTGCGGGGGTGTTAATTATGATTGATATAGCAAAGCAAGGTTTGCCGGGTCAGCTAGCATTACATAACATGTGTTTAACTGATTACTATCAAGAACATTAATATAATACATTCAAAGACGGACAAAAAGGTATCAAAATTAATTGTAAAGAAACATGTACTTGATGTAATATTTGACGAGCTTCAAAAACCAATCTCATTCGTAATAAAAATAGAATTAATCACAACACCACTGGGTTGGTATAACACGGAAGCAATTTGCCGTCCGTTCTAATAGAATATTGATGAGCTCATAAATTGGTAGCAGCATTGTGAAACATCCTCTGTTGCCCAACAGCTCTGTTGTCGGATGCAGCGCGACATCATCTCCGGCCCACGCTAACGTTGGGCTCAGTTAACGTGTTACTCGCCACTTGCATTATTACTAGCGGCTAGTAGAGACTTAAACACTGACAATATTAAACAATGCTTTAAAATTTTGGCGCGTTTTGAAATTGTTACTGTTATAATAAATTAAATCAATTCCTCATACAATTATTGTGATTTGATATGCTCATTTTCCTGTCCATCAGTAGAACATATTGATGGCAGGCTATAATATATCTGAAAACCGATATATTTGATGATGAATTTACCTATAAATATAAAGATTTTCTTTGTTTATTATGACATGTCTTGAATAGTACTTTATTAAATTGACTGTCAATTGTTGACTCAAAATGAAACTTTAATGCGCGTAATAAACACAATCATTCAAATGAAATCAGCTGATTTGAGGGTCGCCTATAAAATTGTTTACTTCGAAACTACGTAAATGGGAAATTGAAGAAGGGTAGCGAGTGATCGGTAGAGTGACTGGAATGGTTTGAATCGCGCGATGGTATCACAGTGACGTGGGCGTAGAACACATCCGAATGGTATCTCTATTGTCGCATTCGCACCTAAAGCCTTAGCACTTCCATAACTCATCTTCGCTATCTACCGTTAATCTATCGATACATCTGTATTGATTCAGCATTCCATGTTTTGCGCTTAACCAGTGTTTAACTATTTGGTTACACCTTGTTGGTTGTTGTTATCCGTTGTTTTGAATCGAGCATTGAAGCTTATGAATGGGCAGTAAAAGGAGGCGATTCTAAATACGGTTTGCTACGCACTTGTGTTGATTTACTAGCTTTTTCTTGCGGTTTGTGTTATTATGTGTTTGTGAGTTGGTTTATGAAATATGTAGGGTTTTTTGGAAAAATATAGCTTACTTTTTTGCTTATACTTTCAACATTGTGTGGGTTAAAATGTAGCTAGAGCGTCCCGGTCCTGCAAAGCCATATTAATAAGTATACTATTATATATTACTCGCTAATTCGAGAAATTAAGATATTTGTAATTAAAATGTACACAATGCGATTCGCGGAATTGTTACAATAATAATTATTGAAATACCCGAAATTAAATAAATGAAATGTATAGAGTTTCACCTACATATTTCTGTTAAACCGCGGTGTCAATGGCTACCTTTATTTTTTTCTTTATTTACGCTCTCAGTATGGTTACGTTAAGGTTTAGTCAGCCACGCTGGCCACGCGAAGACTTCGTAAGAGTCATAACCCATTGTAGAACTTGTCTTGCACATTTCCTCGCGATGTTTTCTTCGGCATTAATACTAGTGGTATTTTGTAGTACGTAAAACACCCTATGTTAGGGTTACGTTTCAATCGATAATAAATAAATTGATACTCGCTTCCCGTGGTACCTGTACGAAGGGTATCACAACGAAACACCCGCAGAGCCATTGTGTGTCACAAAGAGGCATTGTTGAACGAAAACATTCATGCCATCTGATCATTCTAATGGATTTCACAGAGCTTGCCGCGGATAGATATGTAGGGCGTAAATGAATTAACGTTTTCATATTTGCTAGTGGAAATAAACACAAAAATATATAAGCAACTAGCTTTTTCCCGCGGCTTCGCGCTTATAGCCTTCCTCGATAAATGAGCTATCTAACACTGAAAGAAATTTTCAAATCGGACCAATATTTCCTGAGGTTAGCGCGTTCAAACAATCAAACTCTTCCGCTTTATATATTGGTATAGAGTATAGATTCCAATCCGATATTTATCTTTCTTTTCCTTTTTTTTACCGACTTCAAAAAGGAGGAGGTACTCAATTCGGCCGGTATATTTTTTTTATGTATGTACACCGATTTCTCCGAGGTTTCT
>DWQT01005360.1:0-10373 GCA_018244895.1 Myscelus amystis hages | reverse complement strand
AGTTCTGCAAGTGAGACCGAAGACTTGATGTCGGAGGATGATGTGCAGAGTGATGAAAATTATGAACCATCAGATTCTGAGGACAGGTATGTAAGCCCACCACCAAATGTATGTCCAGACGTAGACCATGATTCGCCAGTTAGCACAAATACTGGTTCTGCAGAAACCAGGCAGATAAACATCATACGACTTCCTCAAAAGAACGTGCGACACAACAATCATCACTGATAGCAGGACAAAAACCAACCCCACGCAGAGATTTTATGAAAACACTACATCTTCAACTTGTAGAGCCCTGGCTAAAGATAAGATTGGCAAAATCAACGATGCCTACCAACGTAAAAGAAAAGATAAGTGGCGTTCTTTCAATGCTACCACTTGCCAATCAAGATCGCCAGTCATCTCTTCTTCAAAAGAATGACAACGAAGAGGAACCAGCAACATCTTCAGGTCGAGAAAACCGCAAAAGGAAAACTTGTGGAAAATGCTACTACAAGAAAAAGCGTATGACTAAAACTATATGCAACAACTGTAACGTTCCGATATGCGGTGAACATAAAGATGATTTTTGTGTCACATGCGCCAAAGAAAAATAATTTATTCTACGTATTTATTACTTTTTATGTTTTTACGTGCCATATAAAACCAAAACACTGACAGTATTATTTTATTTGAATTGTTAATTTTGCATGCCAAGGAGGTTAATTAAAAATGTGCATATTTTATTAGAAGTCTAGGAAAGATTAAAATAATTTAATAAATTAAAAAATAATGTTAAATTCCACAATGCATTTTTATTTACAATCATATTTAAGAATAAAACTATAAAAAGAGACGATTTCTATAATTATATGATCCAAAATAATATTCATAATAAAATAACCGTCGTTTCGACGGATGGTTAGCTTTAATAGAGTATACCAGAACGTTAGCTATCTAGGGTTAAAGTAAATTTGATCGTGAATTCAATCACTGCAAATACCACTGAAAATCTCGTTCCATTTTATAAATATATCGTAACCAGGGTTGCTGCTGTAAATTGCTCTGTGCACTTAGACTGTTTTCCAAGGTCCTTCTTCTACGATTCTCGTAATAGAGTATTTTATATAACCATTAAATGAATTGTTCAAAACGTGATTTTTGGGATAAAAATTACTGACACTTGTGAATGACCGGTCGTTGCCGGTACTTAAAATGATTGAGAGCCCTTGCCTGTCCACTTCATGCTTTGTAACAGTCACTTACATGTTTCGGTTCAAATTAATTGCAATCAGTTGAAGCCGTTGTGACAAGCACTTTAATTTTATATGTTCCATTTTTTTGTACTCTATCTACTTATCAATATTATGCCTATTAGGCACCTAATTCTACTAAGCAAAATGTAAGCCTAGGTATAGCAATAAAACCGCAATCTGTTCGCTCGTGAGATTTATATGCAAAAAGAATTATTAACAAAACCATACGTAAAAATAGACAATAAAAACATTTTATTGATAATTGAGTGCAGTACCCAAATAATTGAATGCAGTACCCATCCTTCACTTCAACAACTTATCTCTCAACAACTTATTCACTCGTTAGTATGTGTAAAACTGAAACTTGCAAAGTTAACGACAAACTTTCACCTACCTCATTATACTTTCAAAAACTAGCTAACAAACCGGGGTATCTTCTACAGTCCGGCATTCGGCTAACGGTAACGAATCAACTTTGAAGAAGTTGATCGGTGTGAGCGTGTCATAATCAAATGCAATGGTTGAACGTGGTATTTTGCGATAACTTAGGATTGGAGAAAATATATGTTGCTACCACTGAGACGATATTCGTATTCCCGAGTCATGTTTTATTCTTAAGTCATCTTTCAATCTTCATTAAATTTCAATAAAATATTTTCCAATATCTGTGTAATAGAAATAAATAGGTAAGGAATCTTAGGTAGGTACCTAGGTGCTTTTGGTTCAAATAATTTAAGCACTCTCTTCCTTTCAATGTTTTATAATTCAATAGATTTTAATAGGTACAACACGCAGAAATTAACTAGGCACCTCAGTGTAATGACATCATAGGGATGTACTAGTACGTTTTGTCTCTTTCTCACTTTGACACATGACAAATTATAACGCTAAACATATTATAATAATTAATCAATAGATACCTATTCAACGTTTATCAATAAGGAGGTTAAATGTAGGAATATTTTTTGGTAACAGTTCTAATTCCATACGTTAATATAACAAATATATTTTTTAGGCTATTTTTAATTTTTAACGGTAGTATTTAATTTACTGAACGTACTGATGCGTCGAGAGCGAGAGCGGTAGGCGGTGAGGTGTGGTGAGAGGGGAAGCGCATTCCACTGAGGTGCCGAATTGATTTAGTTCTGCGTGTTGTTTTTTTTGTAGGTACCTAGCATTTGTAGTTGAAATTACACATTATCAAAAAGAACAGCATCGTCCCAAACAATCAGGTATAGCTAAACCTTTTTATATACCCACAAAAATTAAGAAGTCAACATCGAATTCCATTGAATAAATATATTTTCTAAGATTGTTTAATGTACAGTTATCTACCATTTGTCGTGGTTGAGACTAAATATTTCTACCTAATTCTGTTGATTCCTGGTGCACACTGTGATGTACGTAATTATTGCATGTTTATGTAATAGTAACATACTTCCCAAGAAGTGTTATAAATAAAAAAAACACTTTCCAGTATAATATTTATTGCAAAGCTAACCCTTTATTAAACAATTTACTATTTTAACATTGAGATAAAGTGCAATAAATGTGTTAATACAACAACTATTACAAATTATCTTAAATATTTAGGAGAACCCGAAAGTAATGTAGATTATTGTAATATTCAATCCAAATAAATTTGAAACAATTTCTTACTTTCGGTCAACGACCTTGCAATTCATATTCACGTGGCTATCAGAATGAAGAAAAATTGCATTTTGCGATCTGAAGAAAGTACTTATAATCTCCCGTGTCAGTTTTATGACCTTGCATTGTAATGTTACGTAATAGCACAGATTATCCTAATATTGACAATGAAATGCTAGAATAATCACATCACTTTCCCATGCCCCTTTACATTTTTATATGCAGTGTTATTCTATAAAGGGATCAAATAGAAGTCAAACTAAATTATATAATGAAAATTATTATTTTAATTAATAAATAAGCGAATAGAACAATTTCATGAAGCCCAGTGTAGATACAGTGAAAGCATTAATAAAAACATTCATATAAAAAATATTCTGTTATCATCCACTTTTGGTATTGTTACGCAAGAGAATGCCATTATTGCTATAATATTCTTTGTTCTTCAAATTTAGTATAATAACATCATAATTTCATTTGACCTACATTCTTATTATACTATATTTTTTTATTGAAGCGACATATAAAATAATATTCTAACAGCATTTAAAAATTGGTATTCTACATCGCTATATCTACCTATTATTATCTTCATAATTCAATCATATTATATATCTCTTTAAATAATGTAGATACAAGACAATCATTTAATGTTTAATAATAGTTATCAAAAGTAGTAGCAAATTTACTAGCGAATTTTCTGTTAAATATTTTAATTCGGCTTTTAATCACTGTCTTTTCTCCCATACGCGTTTAATCGTCACCATCAGTCATAGTTAATTCGATGATCATGTAAATCAGATCATTGAGAGAAGTCGTGTCTTGACTGCAATGATAATATTCTTCTAGCACATAATTGTAACAATAGCATAATTATAACAACCACCACAATGGTATATCTAAATGACCCTACACAAATACACTGGTTTTAAGTAAACATAACACAAATAATAATTGAATACGACCGACATCGTCCATTTAATGAATGTGCTTCGTTCTGGAAGCACGCTCCTTGTAGTGCAGTCATCAGCCCCGCCATCCAGTGAATGACGGAGACCTGGTAGAGAATAACAATTATATTTATATCACAATCATACTTAAGAGACATCTTGGAACATTCAGCCTCAGCGTACAGTCTCTCACAGTTCATTCTTCCGTCTTGCTCTACAATATCTCGGAAAAGATTTGGGTGCAAAAATAAATTGTGTATTCGACACTTATTGCGATAAATCACTTAAAAATATACCTACGTATAATATGATTTGTTTTTAATAAAAGAAGTTTAAAGAGATGACGGCCGCCTATTCAGTGTATTTATATACTCTAGCTTTAATGCCTAGTGGTATTATCTAGCAAGCAACCTAACGAATCTATACTTCTATACTAATAATATAAAGCTGAATAGTTTGTTTGATTGTTTGAACGCATTAATCTCAGGAAATATTGGTCCGTTTTGAAAAATTCTTTCAGTGTTAGATAGCTTATTTATCGAGGAAGGCTATAGGCTATATAACATCACGCTCAGATGAAAAGGACAGGAGCAGCGATAAAAAATATTGCGACAACGGCAATATCATTTATATGGCAAAGCAACGTTTGCGGTGACAGCTAGTAACTACATATTCAAGAACACATCTATACTAATATATAAAGTTGAAGAGTTTGTTTGATTGTTTGAACGCGTTAATCTCAGCAAATATAAATAAAATAAATCAGCAAATATAGCTGTCCCCCTAGTGTATATTGTGACCAAACGAGCCGCACGTGTCCGTATACTCACGCGTTGAAGGCGGCGGGCGGCGCGGCGGCAGGCGCTCCCGACTGCTGCGCCAGGTTGCCGAACGTGAGCGTGTTCTGTGCGGCCAGGTTCTCGAACGTCGAATTCGACTGCGTCGGCGATGCGAAACCTATTCAACGGTTTGATTCCAAATAAATCTCTTTTAAGTGTAGAGTTTGTGAAGTTAGAGCTTGTAGGTTTAGAGTGTGTAGTCTTTGGAGCTAGGCTTTATATGATACCTGATAATTTTGTCACAGGATAAGCAAACTAGACTAGTCTTGGCAGCATTTTGACATGAAAATGTTTTTGGTGGGATACATTTTATAATTTTTGTAGTTATTACTGGTGATTGCGTACGTGTTTAAGAGGTTTTTAGATTGTTTTGTTTTATGCACGGAATTGAAGTAACTGTATGTTACTGAAAATTTGGACGTATAATAAATAACTGCATCTTTTAAACAGCACCTGTATACAACTAACTGCATCTTTTATTCATAGGTTGGATTAGACCAAATTCCAAAATAATATTGGTGTAATATGAAATAGTGGCTAAATGCTGGCATATGTCATATATAAAGTTCATGAATTTACTGCTGAAGTTATAATAGCTTGTGATAGTGGCGAGGTTGTATGAAAGAGCGCATCGGGACGTGATTTTGGCAGTTTTTCCCTTCTATCATGCTCGGCTTCTGGTCAAAAACTAATAGACTAAAAAGTGCTGTAAAGGTGAAGAGACAGTTGATAAAGTGCGTATATAATATAAAGTGAAAATACGTACTCGGTGAAGAGTCTCCGAACACTTTCCCCGGTGAAGTGTTGCCAAAAGCGTTACCACCGAATACGGCCCCACTGCCGAATGTCGCCGACCCGCCGAAACCGCCGGTCGGACTCTTATTGAAACCACCGAATGATCCAAAGCCGCTGCCCCCGGTCGGCGACCCGAATCTGTAAGTTATAGTGGAAATGAAACTGATGACTTACTTGCTACATATTGAAGTTTAGGTTTAGTCGGTCGTTCTCTCTGACTTGTATAATAATTTAAATTATAACAGTAAAACAATTTAGTTTTTATATTGTATAGTTACAGTTATTGTTTTTCTTGTTTAACTAGTAGGTATTTAATTTATTTACTTATTAAAGTGAAGTTCTAAGAAATTGATAATAAACAAGTACTTTTTTTATTTTCCTGCCTACCCCGTTAGGGACCTGGCGTGATGGTTATGTACATATGTGTGTATGTATGTATTTCAAAAAGTGTCTAAAATTGTTATAATGTGTTTCCATACCCCGCCGCTTGTCCGAAACTTGGCTTCGAGCCAAACATCTGAGATCCACCAAAAGCAGGAGCTGTAATAATTTCAGTTCATATTATACATAAAATAATTAAAATTGTCGCATCGTTACTAGATTGGTAAATAAATGATGATAAATAGTGAGCACAAGTATGTTGAGAATTTTTTGATCAAATAGATTACGATACCGATATTGTCAACTACCCTGTTCAACGAGTAGTATTAGATTATCGTGGAGAAATGAATGGGGGGGGGCTTACCCTCGCCGCCGCCGAACGAGCTCGGTTGCGGGTTGCTGAACGGTTGTCCGCTGGACGCAGCGCTGAAACTGCCCCCCGTCGTACCGCCGAAGATGGAAGTGGCCTGGGTCGTAGCTGTTTGACCTGTAATAAATATACGTAGATAAAGATATATACGGAGACTTCATGCGTTCCTACTTATTGTACTGAGCCATCGGAAAAATATAAGCATACCAAATCCAGCAGAACCGAAACTGGCGCCGGCGGTGTTGTTGGCGCCGCTCCAAAAGTCAGTAGCAGGCTTTTGTCCAAACGTGGTTCCACCGCCGAAGATGTTGGCCGCCGTAGAATTCGATTGGCCGAACGCGGGCTTCCCGCCGAAAACGTTTACGTTACTGCTACCGAACACTGACCCGGAACCACTGCGGACAATATTGAATTCATATTCATTTGTCATATGGAGGGAGATATATTGTTTTGGAAGCAACAATAGGCCAGAGTTGAGCATTCATGAGTCGGCTATGTAACTATAGTGAAGGTCAATTCCGCCGATTTTTTGTTTTGTTTTACGGGACTAGCATTTGACTGCAACCTTACCTGAATGGTAAGCGACAGCATAGCACGCGTGCCTTGCATATTATGTACTTTATATTTTAAAATACTTTGTCTACGTGCCTTTTGAACATAACATGCGCCAATTTAAATACTTTAAATTGCTAGTACAATAATTAAGAAGTCTGAAATTTATTCAATCAACGTTTGGATGCAAATATGATACAGAAATATTGCATCATATTATGCGATAAAACTATACCAATGGCGAGAGTACTCTTGTAAAAAGGGCTCGTTTAAAGTAAAATTGAGATCGTACCTGCCCCCAAATATATTGCCTCCAGTGCCTGGACTCGAGGTCGTTGTAGTTGAAATGCTAGCGGCAGCGAATAAATTTTTTTCCGTTCCACCGAACGGTGATGAACTTTGTATAGTTGTTGTCGGAGAACTGAATACTGAAGCTTGAGTTGTTTGAGGTGTTCCAAATACTGTTTCTTGGGTTGATGGAGTAGGAGTGCTAAAAACGGAAGCTTGTGTAGTAGACGTCGAAGTACCAAACATGGACGCTTGACTTGTCACCGTAGAGCTTCCAAAAACAGATGCCTGTGTAGATGTAGAACCAAATAGAGGTGATTTTGTCGTAGCCGTCGCTGTCCCGAATATGGGTGATGGAGTTGATGTAGTTGCACTGAATACAGAGGTCTGGGTAGTAGTAGTTCCGAATATAGAGCCTGTAACTTGAGTTGCGGCAGTTCCGAATACAGACGCTTGCGTAGAGGGCGTTTTTGTTGTACCGAATATTGGTGGTTGGGTTGTAGTTGCGCCAAAGATTACTTTCTGATTCGTTGGTGGAGTCGATGTCGCAAATATAGAAGCTTGGGTCGTCGCTGTCGGTGTACCGAAAATGCTTTGTGTTGTAGATGTCGATCCAAACGAAGCTTTAGATACAGCTGCGCTAAATACACTCTGCGCTGAAGAAGGTGCGTCGCCAAATACAGATGAGGTTGTTGCAACTGTTCCAAACACGCTTTGAGCTGTTGTACTGGGCGATACAGTAGACGTAGCGAATAGGGATGACTGTGTCGTACTTTTAGTGTCAAAAGCTGATGCATTTGCTGATGCGAATATAGAAGATGGAGTACTGGTTGTGGCAAAGGCAGATGACTGTGATTTTTCCGTAGGGGATTCGTTACTGTTAGCAGTAGTAGTCGACGCCGTTGAAGATTCGGGAGATGCAGTTGTAGGTGTACCAAATATGGAAGATTTAGAAGTGGTAGATGCAAATACGGATGAAGCTTTGGTCGCACTAAACAAAGAGGCTTCCGTGGTTGAGGTCGACACGAATGGCAATGTCTGTCCCGAAGTTGTTGCGAAAACAGTTGCAGTTGTTACTGTTGTAGTAAATAAGGAATCAGACGAAGTCACAATAGTTGGTTCAGACATTGATTTTGGAGGTTCAGGTGATTTTCCAAATATAGACGATGTGGTCGCAGGGGTTTTAATTGTTGACATAGTGAGATTTGATACTGATCCAAATATCGATGCTTTAGATGTCGCCGTCGCTGGTGCAGAGCCTAAAAACACAAATATGCATATTAAAATGTACGAAATTCGAAAGAGCAATACAGTGTTAAAATGAAAGAATCAGTACCAAATACAGAAACAGGCAATTTTTCTCCTGATCTAGATACATCAGTTTTAGTTCCAGATTTATTGAAGTCAATATTTGAATTTATTGATATGACTATGAATAATATTTATACTAACCAGCTTGTTGAGAAGATAGTGGATTAGCAGTTGATTGATTAGAAAATTGAAAAGAAAATGGTTTGGCATTGTTTTCTTTATCCCCAATAGAAGCCTGCGTTTCCGTGGATATGTCTGGCACATTTTCTTTAGATGTTTCAGATTCCCTTTTAATTGATGCCATTGTTGTCTTAGATGAGTCTGATTGACCAAAACTAAATGCTTTCGTATTGCTCTTTAGAACATCGGGAACATTTTGTGGTATAGACGGTTTGAGACCAAACAGATTTGTCATTGGTTTGTTTTCGTTGATTTTACTATCAGGAATTTGAGCAGTTGTAGCAGAGGATTCCGGTTCTCCTGTTTCACTTGATTTAGGCCTTATTGCTACTGGTTGAGGTCTAGTTGCTTGCGGCAATGTACTAAATATATTCACATTGGGTTCTGATTTGGAAGCAAAGATTGCAGATGGAGCAGATGAGGGTGGCTTCGAAACTGTAAAGTAAAAACTACGTTAAAAAAATCCATATTTCTTACCAATATAAGAATTGAATTATTTTTTATTCATTAAAGACACTAGACAACTCGTGTACATCTATTGTTTTAATCTTTGAAATATTACAGATATTTGTGAATAATTTAGAACACTTGAACAATTGATTAACATAATCCATTATATCTTTTCATAAACTAATAATGAATGTCAAAAAATATCATTACATTTTGTACTTACAGTTAAATGCTGTAGGTGAGCAAATATTTTGTCCCATAAAGGTATTGGCGTCACTTTTAGCCTCGATATTGGTATTCAATTGTGATTTACTCTGTAACAGGTCTTTGAGAAGACTCTTTGTGTTCGGCGTTATAGTTGTCGCTGGTGGAACAGCCGCTGCCTCGGCCTTGACAGGCAAGCTTGGCGTTGGTTGATGCGATGGTTCTGTATATAGAGTAATGTTGTTATGAAAAGTTACTTTATAAGTATAGCTCTTTATAAGTGATGACTATCCATTGCTATAAGTATGTAATATAGCTGATATTTACTCACCATCACAAAATAAGGTCCTTACAACTGCAGTTTTACCAGTTTTCGCATCTGTAATTGGGGTTTGAACAAATTTTGGTGACTCTTGGACAATATCTTGTGTTGGTTCCATTTTTATTTCTGGAACTAAAATGATAAAGTAACATATTTAATCAATTACTAATAGTTAGGTGTCCGTACTGCTGCCACAGTTAACAGTTTCTGAACGAGTGCAACAAATCATTGTTTCATACAAAGACATTACAAGGTATGGATGCAAATTGTACTCACTCGGTGCCTGGACCTGTGCTGGTATTTCACTTTGTTCACTCTTTATAGGCGATTCATTGGTTGTAAGGTCTACTTTATCGGACACACCCTTTCTGTAATTCCTATGCATTGCCGCCAACTGTTGCCTAAGTTCAACATCGACTGGTTTTATTTTGGTTGGCTTGTGGTTTGACAGAAAATCCCTTAGTGCATCTAACTTTTGCGACGATAATACTTGAGTATCCTTGGGCTTTTCATTTGTTTCTAGCTTCATGTTTAAAATATTTTTGGTAAGTTTGGACAAATCCCTGAAAGATATTTGTTTACTGTTAATTAATTATAACCACAATTAGTTTCATATATCCACTGTCAGAATCAGCTCTCCTGTTATCTGGGTAAATCTGGTTTAATCCACAGTTTATAAATGCTAGCCATGTATTGGTAGACAGAATTTTGACACTTTGGAAATATTATGGTGTACTCTACGGTGTGCAAGTTTCCACAATAAGTTTTCTTAAGGCCGGTTCAGACTACGACACTATACACCGTACACTCAGTGTATACGTCGAATGTCTCTGTGTGAACACGAGT
>DWQT01005359.1:0-10374 GCA_018244895.1 Myscelus amystis hages | reverse complement strand
TCGCGTTTTAATGCATAAAATGAGTTTTATGTGGAAAATTCCGTATAAGTGTAAACAGTACAGACATTAATGTCTGAATTTCTGTCGTAGTCTAAACGTACCATTACTCCAACTATTGTTATACGGAGGGTTTCAACACTTTCAACATTGAATCAAAAATAGCTATTGTAGGCGTATATACGTTACTGAACCGGTTTAACCAAACATTTCTGTTAAAATATTATAAAACAACATATAAATAAATATATCGCTTCACGAGGGTCAATTAATAATATTGACAATATTACCAAAGAAAATAAAGTATTGTTATTATTCACTGTTAAGTTGTAAGCTTTTGTAAGTTATTGACAGAGATATGTAGTTGTTTATTTGATATATCATTTGATTCCTTTTACAATGTATTGAATGGGCTAAATATTGCTTTTCAAACAATAACGCGGAAAAAAATATACGGTAATGATATTATGTACTATATTACAGACGTAAAATGTTAATTCGCTCCCAGCCCGGGATGGCTACATCGTCGATATAAGGAATCGACGATTCGCTTCATTTAGCGTCTAGAATTCAGACATACTTGATAAAATTTCACTTAAATATGCTTGTTTCATTTGATTATAATAATTGTATGTGACGAAGAAACTAGCAAATTAATTTAAAAAATACTCGCTATTACTAAAAAAAAATTGAGCAAATGTGCTCCTTAACATATACAAAATTGTTATTTATTTATAAATTATTGTTAATTTGTACTTTATTGATATATGATAACGGACGTATTTATATAAAATATATTTTTATAAACAAACTTAGGCGTAGAGTTTTTATACAGTCTATCAATGAAAGGTAAGTTCTAAAATAGCTTAACGTAAAAAATATTGTATGGGCCGCGTGCTTTTCCGCGTCATTGGTTGGGAAGGATTCCGCTGGTGCCACGTGAAAACGTCTCGATTTGATTTGTACAGTTTTTATGTTTCTCTATTACAGGCCTAGCAAATTTATTGGAATTGGAAGTTGGTGAAAATAACTATTTAGAGGAAGTAAAACGCAGTACGTTTTCGCCGCTCAAAAATTTAAGAGTACTACATCTCTGCCACAATCGCAATTTGAGGTACATCAGCCATAACGCCTTTCGCGGCCTCAAAGATAAATGGACTCTCAAAGAGGTGAGAGTCTTGGCAAATCTTTATTACATTAAATTTAGTCGCAATTTTCACTGTCGCACGCGATCTTTATGTTAATTGAAAAATCTGTATCACATTCAAACGGCTTCATTACATAAAATCGAATGATAATCAAAACAATATAAAGAAAAAAGAAACAATTTTTTCACAAACATTTACACTACACGGCATCATTCAGTCGGTAACCTTTAATGCGCGCTCAGATATGTCATTATGTCAAATAAAGTCTATGAATGACTAGCATAAGATATGTATCTTATATACATATAACATGAATGATGGGATTACATGTTCTAATATTAGAGTGTGGTGAGATAATGCCGATATGTGGAAATGTGAAGTCATAGGTAATATGAACAACAAACATCATTTAATAATCACACATAATCAGTTAGGTGTGTCCAATGGTATTTGGCCCAGATAAGGTTGCTTACTTGACTGCAAACTAACTGGGTCAGCTGATGAATCAATTATATATGTATGTGTATTGCATATTCTTTCCCTAAATCATACGAAATTGATAATAATTTTGAAAAACTGTTTATAAACTAAAGTGTACATATTCAACAGGTATATTTGGATGAGAATGACTTGAGTGAACTGTCTACAGACTTAATGCCATGGAGTAAGCTGGAAGTGTTGGGAATGACCGGCAACAACTGGTTGTGCAACTGCGACCTTGCCGACATTGTCACCAAACAGGAAGCCGGTATCAAATTCAAAACAGGAGAAATCCCGTAGTGAGTTTGCTAAATTACATTTTAAACTTTCATGTATAATATGACATATTAAAGAAATATTCAAAGAGCAAATAGCTGAAATGCAGCAGATTTTTAGGTGGATAGCCAGTTTTTATGATGTTATCACAATTTTTATAATCCCGGATTGCAGTCACTGTGGGACCTAGAAAACTATTGCATATAATACATAATTATATAAGATGAGAACGAGCACCACATAAAATTTTTGGCCATGTTGTTCAGTGTACAATTGGTCATATAACTGTATGTTAAAGATTTATGAATTTCTTTATTGCAGTTGTGCAGCACCTATGAGATTAAGTGGAGCCTACATAACTAATATTACAATGTCATTTTGTCCAACACTTGAGACTCTATACACACCAAAAAGAGGCTTCAGCTTTACTGATCTCCGGCCCAAACATGTCTTGTGGAGTATACTAGGTGTTGCCGGTGTAGTGGTCATCGGAATGATATGTGGACTGCTTGTAAATGCCACAAAAGCAATATACAAGAAGAATTCAAGAAGCCAACCAATTCGCTACATAAATATTTCCAACTCTAGCTTTGCTTAAACATAGTTATAGACATTTCTGCATTTAATGCAATTACATATAGTAACTGTTTAGGATCAAATAGTATTAATGTAAATTAAATAAATTTGTTTCCATACTGATCAGCACTTTGATTTTACCCGTCTTGTAACTCACCTCCTTTGGCCCTGACAATGAATTCGCATACTGAACAAATTGTTCAAGAAGTCTTTCCGATTTATGGGATAGTTCGCTGAATGTGTGGAACTCATCAAGCTTATGTGCACAGCTCCCGCACACCACCTGAGGCAGCATGTCAACCGGGGACACCTACAAATATGATAATTCATTTAAGATATGTTTACAGTTACAACAACCTGCTTAGTGTCTAAATTAAATACAGTGGCCAGTGACCTTTACCAGTGTAATCATAAATGATGAGTCACTTTTAAATAATCTGATAACAAAATTTTATGTTCATAGACTAGTTTGCCAATATCCTGCGATGATTTTAACAAACACAACATAAAGTGGCGATGTTGTTCCCCCACATATAAAATGTAGGTCTATATTTAGAAAATATTGATTCTCAAAATAGCAGTGCAGTAGTTTATTGTGGGAGTATTTGGTGTTGAATCCTTGGGGAGGCATAAGAGTGCGCGCAGAGAGGTGAAGAGGGAGAGGAGGCGAGGAGCCGCGGAGGCAGCGCGGATCTCCGCGCGTTCCTTTGTTATCAGCGGCGCGACCGCGGCTGATACGAGCTGCCACCCGCCTCGCCTATCACTTCCACGAACAACATTAGTCATACGCTCGAGCACTCGACGCGTGGGCCGTAACATGATATCACAATGCGAAAATACCCAACACCCGCGAGAAAGTTAATGGCGCTTATCAGTATCCACAATCTCTTACGCTTATGCTAAACTTTCACACGAGAAAACGCCGTCTTCCCGGTGGCCATGCTCTACAATCGTCTTAAATTATTACCATTATCGACAGGTACGTTGTTATCATCTCGGAAAGTCGTGATTTATCCTTATCACGGTCAAATATAGGGAGTTTAACATCACTGCAATTATCGCCACAGAATGATAAACAAAGGCGACACACTGAATGGAACTTCGGCGGCAAATTACACATATTTAGAAATCAAAACGCAGAAACGTGATCACAACGAAAGAAAACATTTAGAAATTAATGAAGTAACTAATACAAAATTAAAAAGACTTGTTGAAAATATAACTCAGCATGCGATGATGTAGGATACATCACATCGCGATTGTCAACCAAACGAGCGAGCAAGCTACACACACACAGAAAAGCCCCATTGTTTACGGTACGCTGATTATTGCGTCTGTATGCGCTAGATTATGGCGCTAGTGGTCGGCTAGTTGACGTATTGATAAAATGATAACATTGTCAAATGATTTCTATTATCATATCAACAAATAATGAGTGAAATTAAAGTTATAATCCTGAATTGACTAGCAAGTTTATAGTATTTAATGGTACTAATAGCAAACATCTTTCTTTTACATTATAAGAAAATTAAAAGCACTTAAAGTAAGTTTCTTAATTTTTTCTATAGCAACATTGTTAAAATAAAAAATTCTTTTCTAAGCTTCAATTTAGATTACCAACTATAAAACAATCATACGAGGCAGTGAATAATGAATTTAAAAAAATATTCATAACGCTTTTATTATACCGAACATAACAAACGTTTTATTCACACTAGTGACATGAACAATTTTCGGATCTCTGTTTTTCTATCTAAAATAAAAATTCGTTTCACTTATTTCACTGAAATTCAATATTAATTTCACTCTGGGTTACGTTAATAAACCAAATACATTGATGCCATCTGTATTCTCTAGAATATATTCTCCTGAAGAATTTATTATTAAGACTTTATTGTATTTGTAAACAGTTAATTCATTCTAATAGACATAAAAAGTGGGACAGTCCGACAGGTTAAATTAATGATGTTAGCTTATCGGAATACAATTATGTTCTCTATATAATAAAGCCCAATATTTAATACATTGTAATCAAGTGACATGGATATTAAAATTTTGTTTGTTGTGACATTGTGACATTAGCATGACACACACTTGACAGGCTCCAAAATCACTTCAATATCAATTTAATAGTCATTCGATATTTCTTGTTCGTACACATGTTTGTTACACATACACGTTCGGACAAACATTAACAAAAGAAATATCGTATCCTATAAGAGTTAATCATGGTGTTGATATTATTATATCTTGCAATAGATTAATTTAATTTGTAATTTATATATTTTTCAATGAATATGACCAAAAATATGAAAAATCCAGTGGAAGAAACAGTCAGCATATCAACCTCTGATACAGCGCAGTTGGTCACCAACGAAGAAGCTAGCACTTCGAATTTCTCGCAACTAAATCAATCTAACGATTTTCAGGTATATTTGTTAACTGGTACAGTAATATTTTTTTGCAATTTGAAGATTTTGAATTGAAATTTAGTTGAGGGAATCATTGGATTTTAAAATACGATCGATTGAAGTATATAAAGAGTACTGTTCAGTGTAACATCTGTGTAAATTATTTCTATGTGGTGTGCAAACAGTTTATACTTCGTTTAATAAAATATTATTTATCTGTTAAATATGTGTAGTTTTAGAGTGTTTACAATCAGTTTTCAGTAGGTAAATAGTCATTTGCTATAGCTGTTTGCTCATTTCCTACTATCTTTACAAAAAGATACAAATATCTACATTTGTTATTGATATATTACAATATATGGTAAATTAAAATATCCTGTAACGTAATAAGTGCAGATGAACAATATTCATTATTTTCCTTTAACAATGGTATGATACTGCATATTTTTATTATGTAGATAACAGTTTATTTGAATATATATTCTGCTATTGATAACCAAAATGTAGTTGATTTGTAGATGCATATAAATATCATTGTCTCTATAGATGTATTAGTTCTTAAACTGCATTTTAATAAGTTATGATGGTTGGTTGCTAAAAATTATTCAGGCCACAAATTATTCAGAAGATGACCTGCAGGGGAGTCATGGTGTCAGAAGGCGGCATCCTGTCCAGAAAATAGAACCGGGCTCATTAAATGTACTGTCTGCTAAATATGAAGTAAGTTATGTTATAAGATAATCTGTGGAGATAAATTGTTAACACAAAATATGGTATTGTTTACTTATTTCTGGCAGCGGGATGTCATTTTACAATAATTACTTAATTTCCTTTCAGAGTTTAGATTATGATACATGTGAAAACCATTTACTACTAGACGAAGAACGAAAGAGAGGCTACACCTTTGTCGTTTGGAAGGACATTGCGCGCTGGCTGATAGTGTTACTCATCGGCATCATAACAGCCCTCATTGCTTTCATCATCGACATATGCATTGAAGAGTTCACCGGCATTAAATACAAGCAGCTAAAGAAATGTATCCTTTTTGACTTAAGCCAAAATTTATTCTTAGCGCCACAAAGGTGTTACAATGGGATTAGAAAAAAGACTAGCATCTTTGTGTAGATTTAATATTAATTATATGCTTACAGATTCAGATTTTACAGTCATAATATCATCATGTTTATATGTATCTTGCTTATGTGAGGTACTGATGATGCTATGTTTTTATTTTAGTTACTCAAATAATATTATTTGGCTGTAGTTTATATGTTATTAGCTAGTATGTAGTTTAATCACTATGTAGCTAAAAACCAGATAATTGAAGTACTAACTGTTTAATCTTTGTTCGTGTGTTTTCACCCTATGAGGTAGTTTTAAATAAATTGCTGTCGAAAGATATCAATAATGTGATATATAATACACATTGAAGATAATATCCTTAACACAAGCCCACAGCTGTGGACATATATGTATTTGACCGACTTTACATTCCCTATCTGCTGTGGGTTTTGACAAATGTCTGTATAGTTTTCTTCGGCGCCGTGCTTGTTGCATATGTCGAGGTAAGAGACTGCCTGCAATTTAAAAAGTAGTAATTTTTATAGATGTTAGTTTACACACTATTTTTTATTCTGTATAAAATATAATACGAATGAATTTAAATTCTGTTATAAAATCAGAAATAATTAATTGGGAACTAAGATTATAAATTCAATATATAATGTTCTTTTTATAGATTGATAGACCTCATTTTAGAGTTGTGCTTGATTTCTAATCCTCATATCTTTTGAAAGATTTGATATACTCAAATACGTTCTATATATCTGAAAGAATAACAAATTATATTGACACTATGTGGTTATCTACTTATCAAATTTTAATTTGCTAAAATTATATTCATAAGAAACTGTGAATGGTCCGAATGAAATAACTTAACATATAAGTTGCATTGTATGAAAATAAATACGTACTTTCTTTCATGTAATTTATTTGAGAAATTCAAAATAAACTTGTTTAAATATGTAAAACAAATACCAAAGGATTTTATGTTATGTAGTTGTAGTGTATGCATTCATAATACACACCCGCGTGGAGTTGTGTAATCTCGATGTTATTTCTGACGACTGTTATTACATAGTCCAATGCTTATAATCAATATAATGTGTCACATTAAAACGGTAGATATTGATACGTGTATTACGCATTGAAATGTATTAATTACGAATGTGAGTAATTGTATTAAGTACATTTTGTGGCCTATTACAATTTTATTTATGTTTATAAATGAGACGAATTTAATTCAATTCCCCACAATAAGGTACACTTTTCATAGTAAACATAGTATTTCGATATTTTTTTTTTGCGTATAGGGACTAGTATAAAGGCAGTAGACAAATAAACTATATTCGGATAACGTTTTTACTATCGAAGCTAACTCCCCAATTTTAATAATTACGTACTCCAAGCGTCACAAACATTTATATCTACTTAGAACTTTAAAATTTCCGTTGGCGTCTATCCTGTTATTATCAGGCTTATCTCCAAACCCATTGGTAGATTTGGTTACTGTTAGCTGTTTTGTTCTGCACTTCTCAAGAAACATTTATGTAAATTAAAGAACTGATAAAGGCCGAATATTAACGGTATTAGTATTAATTATGATATCGTAACAGATAGACGGACAGATAGACTTGCTATCAATGTATACATATGAACTTTGTCCTTGAATCACTGTCTGTTGATGAAAACCTCATTAAAATCCGTTGCGCAGTTTGAAAGATATAAGTATGTGGAGATGTCATTGCAACTGAAATTCGACATCTTCAGTGCTTTTTTTGTTTCATATTATGTCGAGAAGCCATTGTAGTTGAAATTCTAAATGTTCATACTCACTTTATAATATTGGCAGCCTGTCGCCGGCGGGAGTGGCATACCGCAAGTGAAATGCTACCTCAACGGGGTGAAGGTGCCGCGCGTGGTGCGCTTCAAGACGCTGGTCGTGAAGGCCGTGGGCGTCATCACGGCCGTCGTGGGCGGCCTGGCCGGCGGCAAGGTAACCTTTCTCCCATATACTCCTTATAACTATTTGACGATATTACTGTGAGTAAAAATTTGCAGTTAATTATTTGTTGCTTATTCTCTTATTCTGTTTAACAGAATTCGAATTCTAAAATATTGCTTGTTCACTAGGTGAACCAATGTTTTTGAGACATTGGTCCGGTATGTAAGGTATCAGTTCAATAAAGTTGATCCTTGAAGTGAAGTACTTATGTTTGTTTTTTTCCCCTTTAATAGTCCACTGCTGGACCGGGTCTCCTCTCATAGTGAGAGTGATTTAGGCCATAGTCTACTGTTTAAATTTGTATTATTCAGGAAGGTCCGATGATTCACTGCGGCGCGGTGGTGGCCGCGGGCATATCGCAAGGCAAGAGCACCACCTTCAACAAGGACTTCAAGATATTCCAGTACTTCCGCGAGGACCACGAGAAGCGCGACTTTGTATCCGGCGGTGCCGCCGCCGGCGTCTCCGCGGCCTTCGGCGCTCCCATAGGTATGTACGATTCATTATGTGATGACAGTTACAATGATAATGATACTTTCTTTTCATTTCCACATACGTTCATTATCAACTTGGCGGTGATGATTAAATGACTACAAACTCATCACTCATCAGTCATCACTGTGTTTGGAAAACAACTCCATAATCTGATTCTAGTCTGAGACACAGACATATCGCATCTGCAGATATATATTATTCAAAGATGTATCTTTGATCTAATTATAGATGGCCAGTGTACTGGCTATCAAGAGAAAGTTAAAGTTAAAGTGAAACCTAGCAATCCGCACTTAGCCAGCGTGGTAGACTACGGCGTAAAACCCTCTCATTACGAGAGGAGACCCAGTTCAATGGTGGACCACTGTAATGGTAGAAAAAAAAACAAGTAAATTACGGTGCTGCCTTTATAACTGATTACAATGATACATACATACATACATAAAGATCACACCAGGTCTATAACGGGGTCAGCAGAAAGCACCAGTGATGATTTTATTGTGTAAATGTGTAATGTTTTAAGGTGGAGTGCTGTTTTCGCTGGAGGAGGGCACCAGTTTCTGGAACCAGGCGCTCACGTGGCGCACCTTCTTCGGCACCGTCGTGTCCACCTTCACTCTCAACTTCGCGCTGTCCGCCTACCACGGCCATCCTGGAGAACTCAGCTTTCCAGGTACGTGTCCCTAGCACGAACCTGCTAAAAATGTATGAAATTTGTACAGCGCCCCTTTCGTGCGTAAAAGGAACTAATTTATTATACGTAAATCTAAATGTCATTCTCACGTTTTGTATGAAATGCGCGAGCAGTAAAACCCATTTTGACACTGTCAATTCTGTCAGTTACATTGTGAAGTCTCGATAAATGTGCATTAGAAATGCTAATAAACTTTGGCTCGCAGTACAGTAAACAGGAATTTACAAAATTTAAAACACTACAGTTCAAACTCATAAATATATTCTACTGTTCATTTTAACATCTAAAATGTTGTATGTCACTATGAATTAATGTAATAATTCTGTTAAATCTATAAATGTGCCGATATCTGCATAAGTAAACATTTTGCCTTTATCACACTTGTTTATTAATAATGTTACAAAAGTAAATTGTATTGTATTCGTTCCGGGAAACACTTGTGATATAAATTCCTTTGGAATCATTCATAATCTACTTTACTCAAGCTTACTAACCAGAACTGTCATTTATGCAACAGATTATTTATGTTTGTTTTTTTTTTTAAATATGTTCAGGTCTGTTGAATTTGGGCAAGATGGAGCCGTTCCCGTTTCAGTTTTACGAACTGCCAGTATTCGCGCTCTTCGGTGTCATCGGCGGATTACTTGGCGCACTCTGGAATCATATCAATTACAAGTTGGCAGTGTTTCGAATAAGGTTACATCCCTTTATAATCTTCTATGTTAGTATAACTGTTAAATCATACTCCAATCCCACACCACGCTGAACTTATTATAAGAATTGTGGGTATACAGAGATACAAGAGTAAAAAGGTTGTCTTGCCAGTGATTGCAACATGTGTGTTTCATTTTACTGTATATATAAACGAATAAATAAACAAATTCTAATGTAATTGTGTGTGGGCCGCGGTCAGATACGTGTTGGCGCCGTGGCTGCGCGTGCTGGAGGCGTGCCTGGTGGCGGCCGTGAGCGCCACGTGCGGCTTCCTCATGATGTTCCTGCTCAACGACTGCCGCCCGCTCGGCGAGGACCCCACCAAAGTGCCGCTGCAGGTCACCACCACTTCCTTGTTACTCCTAACACTGTACTTTACGAACACACCAACATATGTAACTTTGTTCCATATTAAGACGTTATTTTTATATATCCATGGTGGACAGGCAAAAGTTACTAAGCGCCATATTGCTAATTTTACAACAGAGCCGTTTATACATTTATTTTTACTAAGAAAAATCG
>DWQT01005358.1:0-10374 GCA_018244895.1 Myscelus amystis hages | reverse complement strand
GTGATTAAAGAGGAGGGTTTATACGTATAATACGTTTACAGTTTTTCTGTAGTGTATGCAGTATCAGCATTGGATCCGTGCGAAGCCGGGTGGGTCGCTAGTTGGAATATAAATTAATGGATAAACTAAAAAAATACAATTTGAAATAGTTCCAAAGATCTCTTTGCTGTCTTTCTCAACATTTTTTTATAACATATTATGACAGGAGGAAATTAAGTAAGCGTTGTATCATACCATACCCACTAATAGATGTCTTAATTTTGTCATATCCTGATAGGCTCATAATATTATATTTCCGTTTTTAGGGCGAAACTGTCCCACTATAGTTTCCTATGTAATATGTATGCAAACAGGCGTAAATTTAAATAGCATAGTAGCAGTAGACATTCTCCTGAGCAACGGTTGTTGCCTACATGCTACATATTTGCATTACCTACGCATTTAAATTAGAATTCGTATGACTTTTAAGAACCAACAGTATTGTCCGACAATACGCAGAATTATGTTCTCTAATACATGTATATAAATAGTTGTCCTTTACATATAATTTAGTATGTACGTTGCTCGCGCCCTTTTTGTTGTTTCAGTTTTAATCGATATAAAATCTACTTTTTGGCTGATTTGTTATGTACTAATTATTTTGATAGTGGCGGTCTCTTAAAAATGTACATATTTATATAGAGGCATTGAATATGTTTTAAATTTTGATAGATCTGCGGAATGGTTTATTTTAGTTTAAATTATAATTTGTATGAACTGCTAACGACCTTGTGTCGCTCAATGTCTGACTATGTCAAGTCCAAATATAAATTGCGTATTGCAGGATTGGATGTAAATGTGTTTTGAAAATAATATAACGCGCCGTGCGTAGGTTGTACAATTATGTAAAATGCGTGCCAGTTTCGATTTAATTTCATAAAAATGTATATGCTTCTCGTAAGCTTATTCATCGTGATGTGCTGTAATCTTCGTAATGTTGCATCAGTATCTTAGATCTACGTGTACGAGCTGAGGTTTCGTCAAATCGTTACAAGGGCGTTATCTGGTAACGCACTTGTAATTACACAGGCGATAATCACGGGCCTACTAACATCGTTCGTAGGTACATGCACCTGGATGTCTAAATATAGTTCTGTTTCTCTTTCTAGAAGTTTTGCTCACATTTCATTGTGATTGCAAAGTTCGTTGACTTTATAACTTACACACGTTGTCCGAATTGATTTTATAACTTGAAACACAAAACAAAAATATATCGCTTTACTACGGAACTATCCCATATGTATTGTACGTGTAGTTTTCGTTTCCTCTCCATTTGTTGCTTGCATTTGAGTTTTGTCTAAGGAAGTTGTGTCATCATCGTTTTAACTTATATCATCGAACTGTTGCATTTTGTATTACATCCGTTATTCGCGAGGCACTACGGTGTATTTTTATTTAATCAATGGTACTAATATTGAAAAATTTAGTACAACGGGTATTATTGTCAATCAATGTTGTAACAAATATATCTGTTATCTATTTAAATGTTAAGCTAGCAGATGCAAGTGCACACGTTAAGTGACATTATGTAGCTTGTTAAGGTTATTAAATGAACATACTAACCATTACTCATAAAACGTTCAACATTTTTTCCTTATATTTACAAGACATTTTGTTGTAAAATTTGCCTCGTTTAATACGTTTCTTTGCGTTATTTCCTACAAGTGTATCAAGTATAAAATATAACGACTTGATCACACACTTTGATCATTTAAATACTAAATTGTACAGTTATAAAGAAAAATGGGAAGGGGAGAAATTTTTCAAGAGTATATTACGTTTTGGGACTGCGTTTTGGGACTGCACGAACAAAATGTTTCGATTTGGTTCGAGCAAGGCTGGCTTTTGCTGATTTTATATTTATTTTATGGCTTGTTTAATGGTTTAATCATAATAAAGTTCAATATTTTAGTGGCATTACAATATCATAAATAGTAATTGGATTCAATGTCTGCGGTTCTAAAGGTATCTAACGATTCGTTTTCGAACTGTGTATGTTTGATATACGAAATCACATTAAAACCAAAATGGTCCACCACAAAGTGTCAATGAGATCTACCAAAACAGAGCGCTATTAAACCAATTTTATTTTCCCTGAATTACTACCTCAACGGTATTTGTCTTAAGATATTTTTACATAGCACCATTATTTCTTTGGTATCTGGCACGACAACCATGGCAATCACTACGTTAGTGCATTTAACAATTGTCCTTGTGTTTGTATGACTTTCTATTTCCAACCGGCTGGTTAACGCCTAGCACTAAAGGTATAATAGAAATAATCATTTAACTATTTCAGGCTCTGAGGTCTGAGTATTAAATATACCTATGACAAAAGCAATTTTATTTGTCAGTATTAAGGAAAAAAATCATCAGCATTATGAATTTCCCTACGTCAACTCACGTATGTCTGTTGACATTAAAATGCTTCATGAATAATATTTAATCACACCATAGAATATGAATTATTCACCGTCGATTAAGTAGAATCAATTACGAGTAACATAAAAAACCATTACAGGTATGTGTCGAGAAAGACATGGTGGCACTAATCCGTCATGCGAAAAGCGACATTGTGCATTATGCAGGTTTTTTTCTCTAATATCGTTATTTACTAAAGACTCACAAACAGGTTGCCGTTGTCTGTTAGTATCTGAAACAGCAGAGTTCAAATAACCCAATCCTACCTTCTGCCACACCGGATTGACGGTAAGGCAAAATAATGGAGCCTTTCTGAGGTCGATTACTATCATTCTAATCGCCCATAAATGATCATGATCAGTAATCAAACGGCTGCGTAGTTTATGTCATTGGCATTAAACCTATTGAGTTTATGTTTGTGTATAAATGTATCATACTTATTGCACCTTCATCGACTAGCCCTTGATTTATTGCGAACGTAAATAGGAATTTATTAAATGGTTTAACATAAAATCGAGCTCAGTACGCCATTAAAATTCATTGGACCGCACGTACCCAAGTGTGATGTTGTTTTATAAGTGCGGGCGTCTCGATAGTGACCCAGACGTAGTCTTTATTCATGGTCTCGATTCGTTTTCTACAAAACGTGAAACGGGTCTTTATTCGACGACACTTTCTTAAAAGTGTTTTGGAATCGATTCTTGATTTTTTTTTGTTCCAATTCACATAGGTACAATCATTTACGATCTCGCTAACAGTGTAGTTTCCTGTAAAGTTACCGAATTACGATATTCGTCATTTAATATCGATATTGATATCGATATATTTAAAATTTTGTTGCCTCCAATATTCTACTGCGATACATAAAGAACCAGCAATATATCTACGGACGTCTATAAATTTGTTGTTGGTGAACTTTACAGTTACATCTGTTATAACTGGTCAGGCGGGTTAAGCCATTCGTGTATAACCCAGAATCAAGATTAATACAAGCTTCGTCGACCTGATATCCACGTACAGTGCCTCCCATACATGACAAGAACCAATCGCAGATAGGTCTTCGGTTAGAATTGGAATTTTCAGCATTCTATATTATCGAAGCGCGCCTGTGTTGCTACTTGTAATAATTCGAAGTTTATTTAGCATGTTGACTATAACGTTTAAAAGTACTTGTGCAACAAAAAGTGTAGTTTAATTCTGCCGTAACTAAAGATGCACGATATCAAATTATTTTTATAATTCTAAGCGAACTGTATCAAATTTCAACGTATTTGCCTTTTTTTTTTAAATTTTGTATTGCTATTACCAAAATGCTTCGGCGTTTGGTTAATGATATGTTCGGCAGTGCGAGTATATTATGCTATTGTCGATACAGATTACAAGGTGCGTTCGCGTGTCGAAATCCATTCTATGGTTGTGCAACCGTCGACCCACGGTTCATTGTCGACGCATTGGGACAACAGATCGATCCTATTATCTCGACAAAATAAATCAGTGTCAGCGATGACGGAAGGCTTACATACGCCTTTACCAAGTATATCGCTGCCTTAGAACTATATATATTGCTCTGCGTAAATAACCTTTCAGCGTAAGGTTTATGGTGCATGACGACTGATTTGCGAATCTAATGAGCAAACGCAAGTTCAAAGATTACGTTAAATAAAATACACCGATGGTGGGTCATCATGTTTAGTATATCTACTTAATTTGTAATTATTTGGTATTTTTGTATTAAATTCACAAATTCATTGCAGCTAAAATTCAAAACGTTCGATACTTTGGAAACTTGAGTATTAAACTGATGACAGCTTTATCTGCCGTCATTTGTAGATTCCTCTGTCTGTATATACGAGTATGTATGTGCCTGCAGTTTTGAAGTAATTTTTTATTGTTCATATGCAACTAATGTTAAAGTCCTGTTAGAATTATAATCAAGTGCGGAGCACAAATTTCTGTTAATAGTGCAACGGTAAAATGCAATAGCATGTAAGCTGTTTGATGTACGACTTTAGAGTTGCTTAGGTCAATGCCAGCGGAAGAGCTGCATAGGGTTGCCACTTCGCTGTATCGAATTTTATTTAAATACTACTTTTAAGATTGATTGACCATTTTAGAATTATAAGTAAGATCGCAATCATTATGAATTTATAGTAACACAATATTGTGGGATAGGTATGATAAGAAAAGGTCTTGTTCGTTACAGAACAGAGTTTTTCACGTAATGAAAGATTACTCAAACAGATTCATTATTAGGCTGTCCCAATTTATTGAATGTGGTTTTGTGGCGTATTTTTGTACAGCATCTTAAAATGTAATGATTTCGATTTTGGCAACCCTAGCCAAACCAGTCGAATCCAGTGTAACGGGCTTGGGCAAGTGTGAAATGTCAATAAATGTACCCACTGCTAGTCGCTTGACGAGTTTACACTTACATAAGTATTTAAACTGACATTTACTTATTGTATAACATTTCATCTGATGTAAGTCCAGTCTTGTGACAGAGAGGAAGTTCACAATCATTTCATGACTTTCGTGCCATCTCACTGGAGGATATTTGCGTATTATTCGGATATTTAAACTGGCCTCAATGGAGTTACGAATGGACCGCGTTTGTCTCAATGTAGATTCTGCGTTTTATTTCTATCTACGATAAAAAAATACTAAAATACATAGTAGAAATCAGTTGTGATATATAATAATCAAATTTTTATATAATAATAATCACATTTTAACGTAAAACAAATTCCACAAATACATTCATAGTAATTGTGCAACAGAACTTGTAAATGAACACAATAATTATGCGGCAACTTTTAAGTGTGAGATAAAAGAAAAAATAAAGTTTAAAATTGAATGATAAATATTTAATATGTGCATAATAGTTTGACAGCCATTTAATTACATTTTTCGTAACATAATAGTGAGGCGATGAAATTTTTATTGCATTTACATATTTATGTTTGCACTGACCTTGTCCGACCGTAAAAATTTCCATTCATTGGATATCTTTAAAGTTTTGGTAATTTATTTTTAGAGTAACAGAATATCCGCAGAGCGTGACTGTTTATTGTTATCTTAGAATAATTGATGTAACCAATTACCTTGAGTGGCATTCTTTATTGTAAACCTTACATGGACCTTTGTGTGGACAAGTACGTTTATGTAGATTCACAGACACTGCCTTACACAACCACTCACATTTCTCGGAATTGTCTTAAAATATCGATATTAGAATTCGGTGTAGCGGCCTGATTATAGGTTTAAAATAGTTTCAAATATTTTCTGTTCAGCAGTATTAAATAGAATGCACAGTTACAAAATGGCGGCATTTTAAAGTTTTCGATTAAATTTAAAACTTTCCAAATAGTTTTTAGTTGAGAGATTTTTAAATATTTAAAGAAATCTAACTATTAGATTGGCGTATTAGCAATCGGGCTTCTTGTTGGCATTTTTTGTTTTCAGCCCTGTGAGAATTGGAATGCAAAATATTTTTAGCAACCAATTAGTCTGTAGAAACTGTTCCGTATCTTGCCTATATAGATTGTTGTATAATAAGTTACTACCTATCTACCCGTAAATTAGAATATAGTAATAATAATAATAATTAATACACAAAAAAAATAACAAAGTATTTGTGAACATTTATATGTATAAGTATAACAGAAGAAATCAATTAGATTAGGAATATTTATTGAGTTAACTAAATATCGTAGGCCAATACAACGTTAAACAACAAGAATATGACAGTAATACGTTTCGATCTCCGTCGCCCAATATGGTTTGTATAAAGGAAATGTACTGCGCAAATCTATTGCGCATGTCTCGCAAATCGTTGACAGGAACACATGCGCCATGACTTATTTATGTCGGCCTTAAACCGTGGCGGAAATGAACAGTTTTACTACGAAATCCTCTTTCTTTGTCCCCGCGAATAATTTATGTAATCTTTTTAATTTATAAGAAAACCTGGCCGTATACGACAACACATACATATTGATATACGTCACAGATATGTCAAGTGTATAAAACTTTAAATTGTAATAACAGAAAAAATATTAGGTTTTATCCTTTACGAGTAGTCTACGTAACACGGTGTAAAAAGAGTTATGTTTGAAAACAAAAAAATTAACTAAGGAAAATCAAATTAAGCTTAGTTTATAAGCTTCAGTTGTTAGATATTATTATAATCTGTCCGATAAGCTACATTAATACAACGCAACGGATTTCCTTCATCATTTTCAAGCGCCACCTTGCATTTTTGTTTTTATCGCGATCAAAATTAGATGGCTCAGGGCTGAGTCATGGACAGATTGGGTTTTGTAGGCACGTGTGTTCGAAGTATTGTTGTAGTGTGAAAAAAAGAACGCCATTTCAGAAGTTCTAATTAACGCGAGACAAATTACGCAGCAACATAACGCACAACTTGATGCGGACATTCGCAGATTTTTCTGATTGGTGTTAATTTTTTTTTATAATTATTGCTACATTTTCTTTTACGGTACTTCTTACGGTATGTAGACGAAACTATCTTTAATGTATTCATCCCGAATATGTATCGTATTATTTCATATCTATTCTTGTGGATTTTGGCTTAAGCCGTTTCACGTTGGTACGTACCTAAGTCGATTAGGTACAGGCGTTCGAACACCGGAATGTATGATTTAATTAAAGTATGTTTACGGCTTCGTACTTCTGAGCATTAGCGTACCGTGTTGTAGGCTTGATTGGTATTATTTTATGTTTGCTTGCATCGTTTCGGTCGCATACATCGGTGGGGAAATTGCGTACAGTGTGGCTAATTATTATAAAGACTACAATAACGCCTACAAGTTTAATTATACTATTGTTCTCTTCCCCATCACTACCGAAAATGAAAGTAATTACAGTTGATATACAAAACAACATATCTATGTATGTTATAACACGTCAAAATCAGTGAACTTTAAACACGAATTTGTTGTTAATATTTTGTTGCTCTTAGTGAAATAATTATTTTCAAATATTATTTATATTCCGAGTCACGTATATACACAGATTTTGTATTAGCATTCGTTAATGACACATCACGAAGCGTGCAGTTCAAATACGCGTCACCTGTGTCGTGTATTCCTAATTTCATAATTTTCAATTCATAATTTTTTTTTAAATTCTGTTTATGTTTTTGTTGCTGTAATTCTATAAACAGCCACGCTTAGTCTGAGATGATGCTAGTCTGGCTCGCAATGGTTCTTGCTCTTTATTATCATTTGGATTTTATCAGTGTTCCAAATAAGCTCTCCCAAGGAACCACTATTACGAATTATAAAATGATAAAACAAGATATCTTTTATAATACTCATGAGTATTGATATTTCTGTTATTCTATGAATCTAAATTATAGGATACATGGTAATTTATACTTAAACAGGAGGCTGAAACGGGGAAAAAAGATCGTAATAAGGATATCCCGTTTACTTTAAGAGCAGTAGAATCGTGATAACAGAATTATTCATACAAAGGGATAGGTTTGATGTTATTCTTCACATTTACTTGTAGGCAAGGCGGCCCTGAGCATAAAATATTATTTAACATAGTCACGGTTTATTGAATAACTACAAAATGTCTGAACCGAAGGAAACATTCTGTAAGAATGTTTGGTAATAAAATTGATAACAATCAGTTTTACAATTTATTACTCGGGCAACGTAGATTGTAAATGGCGGTCATTTTAATAAGGTAGTTACGATTTTCTGTTTTAAAAAAGGGCGACCAGAAACAGAGCTAAAGCTAAAGGGATTTTTTATATAGAATTATAGAGCATTTACTCGACACTGTTCCTTTCACAATTTTAATTTTCTAACTTTTTTCTAATGTGAACATTTTATTGCACTTTAATCTCAGGATATAAATTTAAGAGATTCGATTAAATGCCATGGATCTATCTCCAAATGAACAAATAATGGAAATCTGTAATAAGAAAATTACACAAAGATATCGGAAAAAATACCTTGTAATCAAACGAATGTTTCAAGTTTAATCCATAGCATCACTTAATATTCGTCGTCAAATGTGCAAAAGTTGAAATGATCCGGAATGTTAATTGAGAGTAGATGTCTAAGATATAAAAAGAATGTATTTCTAATGATATAACGGGAAATAGCAGCGGCTCTTGCTTAGAAAATATTATTTTGATATTCCTTTCTGGTCGATACCCAACTATTGAATATTTTAGGGAGATTTTCTATTATTTACACGTGATTGAACTTACCTGATTCGTTCGATCCGGTAACAAAGATGAGCTCAAGATGCAACCACTGCCACAGATTAAAAGAGACTTGAGAATGCTTTTTTTTTTAAATCACCGAGCGCTGAGACGTCCGGCAATGTATTGGTGCTGGTCTGATAATGCCGGTGTTTATATAGCGGTGCGTTTGGAGGCGCGTTGACACCGCTGCAAGCGGCGTGAACCATCCACGGATGCCTCGCTCAAACATCAGATGCATCTCCACGGTTATTCGCGCTATTGTTGTTTAATAAACATTTATTCAATATCGTCTTTGTTATGTAATTTATCCGGTATCGGTAGGTACATATTAAGAATTTTTTTACGGAATTCAATGCCCCTCTGTACCTAACTATCTACCTAAACTTTGTCTTTTGCATGCACAAGAATCTGATTTTTTATGCTTAAGTATGTATCTCTTCAGTATCTAATAGTGTAAAATGCTGGCTGGTAACACGTATCGGTAATGATATATCTTTTTTTCAATATCTTTTTGGATATAGATATCCTTTATAGTCTAATCTATGAATGTATTGCCTTTAAAATTCTCTTTGAGTTGCCATACCAAATTTTTTTTACGATCGTGAAGATTTCACCATTAAATGCCGGTCTGTAAATGTTATCCATAGTAATCTTTATTGAAATACAATTATCTTTTTTACGTAAAAATTCGTCTTTTATACAATATCAATCGATCTGTTATATCTTACGTACTCATGTATGTATAAAATAAATATCTACGAGAAAGCATATTATTGAATCGCGTTCACTCTCAGAAGGGGCGCTTAGTGAAATTTAAATTCAATTTTGTAGTTTGTTGTACTTAATAGATAATTAAGTTTAATTAATGTACTTACTTCAGTAGAGGCTCTATTTCGTTATTATTGCTTAAAGTATTGTAATTTGAGTATCTATTTTAGTGTAAATGTTACCTGAAATGGAAACTTAGGATGTATGTATAATGTTTATTTTTATGATGTGCAATATTTCAAATATCTTGCCTGAAAATAAATTAACCTGATGTAACACATAAATAGCATGAAGGATTGAAATTTCGACTTTAAAATAATACTAGGTTAGGTTTTTTTCCATTTTAATGTCTCGCCTAAAAAACGAACTGTACGTAGCACAATGATCATTATTTCTTACCAAAACCATAGGTACTTACTGCATAGAATTCCCAATAAACTTAATATATAGATACATATATGCCTATCATAAAAATTGTTTAATATATGTATTTCCTTTTGATTTTAGGCATTAGTCTGATGTCGCGAGTGCGAGTCGGTTACACGTTTAAGCTTCGAATAATTGATTCGAAACTTTGATTATCGCGTTACAATAGAGAGACCTTTCTTCGGTGTTTGAATATACTAGTAAAAATGATAGATTTTCGCACTATAAAATGTCACATAAGTAGAAAAATCGTCTGTTTTGTGTTTGGGTGTTATAAAATATCTCTATAAGTATCGTTTAGAATGTACATGTATGTTTATCAACTGTGCAATTACCTTAACACAGGCATTTAATCGAATAATTCGGATTCAGATAGCCGCGTGTGGAATTGTCCCAATTATTGTTATTATTATTATTACTATTTTCGTATATCATGACAATAAGTTTCAGTCAACGCATCGAATTGTTTAAAATAT
>DWQT01005357.1:0-10375 GCA_018244895.1 Myscelus amystis hages | reverse complement strand
TAAATCCTGGCGGTCCTAATAAGGATAATGGGAAACCGTTATTCCATTATTGCATTGTCATCGGTCCTTGATACGTGTGCAAAGTTTCAAATTAATCTGACTTCGGGAATGTGGTGACAATGAAGCTCAAAGATTCCGTTACATGTAGATAAAACCCAAACTAATATAAGCGTGTTTAAAAAACATACCGACCCTTTGCTCCGTTTTGATTCGACAGACAGACAAACATACAGACATTCGCTTGTATATAAATATGAATAACGAGTTAAATTTATTTACAATGTGTTGTAAGCCCGATTTTATGTGCTCGCTATATTTGTCCATAATTGTCTCCAAGTCGTCGGATTGCATGATTTCAATGGTCTACAATCTACATACTTAATGGGTTTTGATTTAAAAAGAAAATTAAGCAACGAAATAATTTTTGTTTTTTTCACCCTTTTAATGGTCCACTGCTGGACCGGAGCTCCTCTCATAGTGAGAGGGATTTAGGCCATAGTCTACCACGTTGGCCAAATGCGGATTGGCAGACTTCACAGCATAAAATATTATACAAACTTATAAGATCTCTAAGGTGTGCAGGTTTCACGAAATTAATATGACTCACTAATACTTAAGACAAATATGATGAGGCTACCTTAGAATTCGCCACAAGCAAACAGGCAAGCCAACATGATGGCTAGTGGTTACCATTGCTTATGCGCATGTGGAAGATCACCAGCTAGCTTTGATGGTTGAAGGAACACTTCGGAAGTAAACCTGTAAGGATTGTCATTAGCCTAGCCTTGTGAATGAAACTTCAATGTTGACTATTGAGGATTGCAAAATATACTCCACCGGTATCTCTCTAAGGTTAAAGAGTTATCATATTCGGACGATTGTAATACCATGTTTTTGCACTGATTTTATGTACTAAGCGTTCCATGTATGTACTATGCTCTGAGGCGTCTAAACATGAAGTCTCAATCGAGATTTATAAAGTCCAGTCCAAATTTTTAGAGGTTTTCCTTATTTCCTAATTTTCCTTTCTTCTTTAACTACCAGAGTACTGTATCGATGACATTCACTTTTTGTACTAATAAGGCACTTTTTACTTGTAAGAATTATGTCAACTCAAAGTTTTGTAGTGTACAGCCTTTCATTATTATAACATTTGGTGCCTCTGTTTAACTTTACATCTATTTGAATTGTCGTTGCAAATTATTTTTCTGGGTATTCAGACCGAGTAAGTACGGGTATTAGTGTTGAGTGTTTAAGTCCATTATTAGTGCGAGATTTATGCTTTTTTCGGGCAGTTTTCTTCACTATCGTGTCCATTTTGGGTCAATACTTTCGAATTGAAATGACAATTTCGTAATTATTGCCAACGCGAAATTTTGTTACGCCCTGTTGTGGATGTATTGTTTGGAGCGCTATATATGGAACGTTATGGGCCATTGGTTCATAAACGATATTAGTGAAAAATGTTCAATTTTCGTTAATTACAAAGTATGTTTACAGTTGTTACTATAATATTTGAATACTTAGTACTAACAAAAGTTTCACCGTTTACAATTGCTTTCCTACAAATGCCGTAATATCGAACATAATTGTAATATAATTTCATGTTATCTGTAATAAGAATCGACATACATATAATGTCAGTATGCATAAGTTTACAATATAGAAAACCGTTCCAGTTAACTGGCTATAGATATTTGTCGCTGGAATCGAATCCCGGATGCGCTGTGACCCAATGATACGAATAACTCAGAACCGGTACTAAGTCAGTTGCGCTTAGCTTTGTTCGATATATTAAATTTCACTTAACTGTAACACGTGTTTATTTTAAGCATCCTACTTAAATATAAGTGAATTTACTGTAATATTTACGTAATAATAAATAATAATTATTACATTTCCTAAATTTGTACGCTGTAAAAGGTACAATATGGATCGAATTAGTAATTCAGTAAAAGCTTTAAATGTACCGGTATTTGTGCAAATAAACCTCTTTTCCTTTGTAACTATTTTCATTATACATAATAAATAGGACTTTGTTAATAGTGAAAATACGATCGTTAATATATTGAACAGATTTGAATAATAAAATAGACGAGGTAATGTACTATGATAGTCAGACAGCTGATAACATATATGTAAATAGATTTGTAGTAGATAACTTTATTTAGAAACAGCATCAATATTTCTTATGGCGTAAAATGTAAGATTCGACCCTGGTTCCGAATCAAAATATACCTACATATGTTTATTTATTTCTCGATTAATTATTTGATTCGATAAAATCAGCGATAGGTTATTCTAATTTTAATTGTTAATTTATTTCTATCGTTTAGACATATGGAAAAAATATATAGCAGACTTAAATACAGTAAAATGGAGATTAATAACACCAGGTTTAAAAAAAAAATAAAAAAGAAAATGTAAAATATTCGTAACAATACCATCTCGTATTTTAGTTCCTTTGTCACACTGGCCACTTATTTCAGGGTTTTAAGGTCTACCAGAATCGTTTCCAGGACCAGTAGAAGAGAAGGGTTGAAAAACAAAAACACGTGCATTGGAAGAGATTAGCAATTGCGTTCTAAATTCAAAATTCTTTAACTGCCACATTGAAAATCTAATACTAAATTTGAATTTAGAATCGGGTGACGTCAGAAGCGTTTCAGTTTCCAATTTTGAATGGTGCTTCGAGATCTATGCGTAAGATGTGTAGCGCTGAGCACACCAGTACCTTGTTAATACCGTATTATCTTCAGTACCCGGGTAATCCGCCGTTCGTTACGAATAACGTTACATTAAACAAAGTATATAGGGACCCAGATCAAAGACTTGTTCCGGTTTTATATACTTAGGATAATATGTATAGGACAGAGGATTACATTCTGTTAGTTTGGGCACACTTTGTTATACGAGTGAAGGCCGACATTTGAGACACGGATCGGTGGGCGTTTAATTTTTATTTTGATTTAATTTAATTTATTTTATTTTATATATTCAATATTGCCATTTAACATGTAACATTTTTTATAAACTCACACATAAATTAATTCGAATTTGATTGGTTGCGGACAGTGATCAGAGTTCGTGGGTTCGATTCCCGCCCAGGACACGCAATATGACGAGCACATTTATTTTTTGTTTCAGTGTATATACCATTTTTTTATCAGCTGTGTGTTTACATCAGAATTTTAAATTAGAAAACCGTGAAAATCGTTTCAACTGTATTCATTAAAACTTACTGTTATCACCGATACAACACTTGAAATGTTCACGTTCACTTAATTATATTTCACTTATCGTAACTGTTCGAAAAATTCGCACTGTTTCAAATTACGAGGGCGATCGAAAGATATACGCGGGCCGCGCCGCCGGCTGTATATATGTGTTTATTTACTTGCTCTATGAATGAGTAACGGTACTGACCGCATCCGGGTTCGCAGGGACGCGGCGAGCTGTGGGAATTACGCGACTGTACTTTTACGTGCTTTTACGCTTTTTACGCGTTTCCACTCGTGCGGGTGACAATTAACGCTTACTTCTTCCGATTCGCCGAAACGAGATTAAAAGGCAATTGAACGTGGTCGTCTTGTTCTGTGGACTGTAACAATTGTAGGGTGACGCGCTGGGCGCGGAAAGCGGATTTTGACCAGGTCAATACGCCATATTTGAAACACTCTGTCTCTGCCTACCACTAAGGAAAACAGGCGTGAGTGCATATTAATAACTAGCTTCTGCTCGCGGCTTCGCGCGCGTTTAACAAACAATTCCCCTTTCCCTATTATATACCGTGAAAATTTCCTGCTATCTTTGGAATATCTAAATTCATATATTGCATTTTTTCTTATTGACATTAAGAAATTCTGTATCGCAACGCGTGCCAAGCCGCGGACAAAAGCTAGTATTAAATATAGCCTATGTTCATCAGGGATAATGTAGAATTATAATGGTAGAAGAATTTTTGAAATCGGTCCAGTAGTTTCGGAGCCTATTCATTATAAACAAACAAACAATCAAATCTTTCCTCTTTATAATATTAAGTATAGATTGTGAAGTGACAAGATGACGTTGCCTGTTCAAACGATAATCGCAGTTAAGCAACGCAGCGTGGTTGGCTATTTGATGGTCCAATTTTCATATTACCGTTCTTTACAAAGACGTTAAGCTTTTCACATCTTCAGCATTACGACCTGTTGCCGTTCAAGCAAAAAGAACACTTATTGCCAGCACCATAAATCACATTTAGTCAATTTTATAAAATGTCTAAGCAATCAATTAGTGTATTTTATTAAAGTCGTATGTTTATTTCAAGTCTCTTATTTACAATTTTATTGCATAGACGAATCATAAGTATGACAAACGCCATTATAATAAAATATTTTTAATAATCTATCCATTAATGTTGGTAATAACGCAACAAAATAAACCATTTCGATTAATCCTTTTAAGCTTTATTGAATTCTACGAATCGCAGTATCAGGATTCGCATTTATGTTGAGATATTTTCGTGTATATTTCATGGTACCCACAAAATAATGTAAAGCGTATATTTTTTATATTATCACCGTATATTGGTTCTCGGAACGGGCGAGATCAAACGGAACCTTGTAACTGGAAATGAGAACTTCCGAATATTGAGATTACATCTTTTTTTATTATGAACGAGCTATGTGTGTGTAAAATGTAAATTTTGGGATAAAAAGTCTATGTGTTACTCTATAACCTCATCTATCTTCTAGTGAAAGTTCCATTAAAATTGGTTCAGCCGTTCCCGAGATTAGCCCGAAGAAACAGACAGACTAAAATGTATATAAAGTTTGGTTACATTTTAGTATCATGTAAATATATAACTATAAACACATGAGAAAACACATTTATTTCGAAAACACAGACAGACACTTCAATTTTATTTAAATAAACGGAAAATATGTACAGTAACGTTACAATTGGTTTTGTATGAATTTTTTGCTATTTTATTAGAAAAATACGGCGAATCTGTAAACGTACAGTAATTTCGCATTGTCTTCTGTGCCTACCCAGTTAGGGACCTTGCGTGATTCCGTAATATTAATGTAGTTCATTGGGGTTAACAATAGATACAGAGTGAATGGTATTAGATAGATTGCAATGAATTGCGTTCATTTGAAGTGACCGGTGATCCGTGCTTTATATCCGCGTTGAATTCCACTACGATATACGAGTATACTCGTACTATACTTCCAAACGAAAGTAAACTGAGCTTAATGCACGTGTTGCAACAAGGACGGTGACGCGATACGATATATAAGATGAAATCTTCGATAGCTGTCTATAATAATGAATATTGGAACTACAAAGAATAGCTGTTTGATCGTAAACTGTTAAATCAAATGCTACGAGTATATATGTAGTCATTAAACAAATGTTTGTTCTGGGTGAGAATCGAACCAACGACCTTCGGTTCAGCAGTCAGGTTCGTTTACCAGTCAAACGGTTATATTGAAATTAGAAAATATTTTCCTCTATAAACCCATAATTATTCACAGATCAGTAAAATGTTTATACAAAATTTTCTAATAAACCTTTTTCAGGTCTTATTATTAGTCTGCTGGACACGAATCTCCTCTCATAGTGATGTTTTTAATTCATAGTCTACCTTCCTGGTTTCCAAGTGCGGATTGGAACTTTCCACACTAAAGACAACTACGATATAGGTGACTACTCTAAAGCGTGCAACTTTCCTCGCGGAGTTTTCCTTCACTGTTTTACGCGATATTTATAAATAGAATTATAAATCACTAGCTTTAGCGCGCGGCTTCGCACGCGTTGCTATTCAGAATTTTATAATGGCAAAAAGTAATAATGTAGTACATGAATTTAGATATTCCAAAGATAACAGGAAATTTTCACGGTATATGGAAAGGGGCATTGTTTTACTCCGAATTAAAGGCACGCGAAGCCGCGGGCAAAAGCTAGTATTAAATACAGCCTATGTTCATCAGAGATAATGCAGGATTCTAATGGTAAAAGAATATTTGAAATCGGCCTTTTCAATACAAACAAACAAACAATCAAATCTTTCCTCTTTATAATACTCGTATTAGTATTGATTAAACGAATTGAATAAATCAGATCATATTGACATGTCGTATCATGTTTCTTGTTGTGTTATTTCCAGGAATTAATTGATACCGTATCCTATTCCTGAATATCCGTTTTGGAATTATCCGATTCCGGCAATCGAAGGTCTCTGTTGCAATTAGAAAGGGTACAGCTGACAGCAGCTGACAATATGAAGAGAGATGCAAAGCGAGAGAGAGAGAGAGAGAGAGAGAGAGAGAGAGAGAGAGAGAGAGCTGGCAGAAGTCACAAGTGGTACTGTGGTGACATTTGCAATCCCCAATAGGATTGAGAAAGGGACTGTTATTTATTTATGTAGGTATGCTTTATAAGTAACGTACTTTATTTGTAACACACGCAAAAATGTGAGTGTTTATTAATTAGTTTCACCCTAAAACTGTGTATCCATTATTAGCCGTAATTGAAATTATATACGTTATGTTTATTTGTGAGGCTGTGGAGTTGGGTGAGAAAACTTCCTTTTCCACAATACTATAAAACAGATATAGTAGAATCGTGTGTTCAAAAGGCAATAATACTGTCTGTTCATAATAACTGTTCGATTTTTAAGAAACTTAAAATACATTCACAATTTCATAACATTTTCATATTCCTTATATTAAAGAAAAACGTTTTATTTTTCACGTGTTTTGTATTAAAAACATGCTCAAATATGGGTCAAATCAAACCACGAGCAGAACCTGAACGCAACATCAATGTCGTTTCCAAACCGGATGAACGAACAGACAGTGAGTTTTTCTATTCGCCGGATGTAGAGTCTCAGGTCAACGACCTCGCCGCTAGTAGGCCACGAAAACAGCGGCATTCCCCACTTCACACCGACTCTTTGTCAATAAAACCGTGACACGCTTGCGGCAATCAAACCGCTATCAAATTGCTTTTTAACGTTACATTGTTTAAACAAATAACGCTTATAATTATAGTTTTATGTGCGGTTATGTTCCTCTAGGTCCATACATTAATGACACTTGTAACAATAATAACGGGTGTTAAGGTGCAGTGGCTGACCCGTGCTATGCCGCAGGCAGTAGGCTCGATTTTGAACCACCAAAAATGTGTATGATACCCACGCACATTTGTTTGTTCTGTGCAAAATAAAACTATCTATGGTGATAGTATATAGTATATGCTATATAGCCATTTAACCAGCCATCAGAAAATTTAAAGATCTTACAGAATTAGTTCAATCCATATTTTGTTTCACGGCGTACAAATTTAAGATATAGTAATGATAACAATTATTTAATACATACACTATAATTATCAAACATTTCAGTAACATATTTAAAATCAACAAAACCGTCTATTCAGTAACCAATACTGCGCATATTACATCAAATTTCTTTGGACACAAGATTAACATCGGCTTTGGTGCAATGTAAGAAATTCTAGTCATATTCCAGGCGTCTGATACAGAAAAGTATCTGATACGGAGGAGACGCGATTTTCGTCATATTCAAATTCTTTATTAATTATAAAATACATACTTAAATAATATACTTAATGAAAGTCATGTTTCAGTCACCATAAATCGGCTTTGCGCGCCCTTCGGGCTATAGTAGACCGGGAGAAACAGAACTCTCAGCACTCTTTTAAATAACAAATTTCGCCATGTTATTCCAGAGGAACGGCATTCCTCGCTGTTATGGTAGCTCAACGCATCAGGAATTGGCACACGAGTTTAGTGGAGCATCTAGTACCCGCGACGTAAGACAACACTTGTACAGCGTGTCGCGGCATATAACTGTTGTGTTGTATGTTTCTCTGCTATAAAATGTTTCTCTGGTATGGAAATCAAAACGACCCCTTAACACTTAAGGTCTGTGACCACTCGACTACGAGACTAGTCAAAGTTGTTATACATATACATATGTTACTAGCTTTTTGCCCGCGGCTTTGCGCACGTTAAAAGGGAGTAAAACAATTCCCCTTTACCAATACCGTGAAAATTTCCTACTGCCTATAGAATCTATTGCCATTTAAAAAATCTGAATTGCAACGCGTGCGAAGCCGCGGACAAAGCTAGTTATACACGTAAACCTTCCTCTTGAGTCACTCTATCTATAAACAAAACCGCATCAAAATCCTTTGCGTAGTTTTAAAGATCTACGCATACATAGGGACAGGAAGCGAAAGCGACTGTTTTATACTATGTAAAGATTATCCTTTTATCGTACACCAGCTATACATTGCGATGTTGTAAACTTTCGGCCCTTCTATTGGTCCAGTACTGGACACAGAATAGTAAGAAAGAAAACAATACCTTATTGCCTGCAAATCCCATATAAGGAATAGTGATGGTTTGAAATTCCGTCTCTCACTCCGAGGGGATTCGATCTTGGCACGCATCCTGATTAGCAGAACTCGGTTCAGAAACATTATAAATGTTTGTAACATACTCTAAGGCAGGTTTCCTTACGATGCTATCCTTCACCGTTATAGCTAAAGGATTTTTATATTTTAAAATCAAAACGCACTGAAGAAAATATCTTAACTTCTATACTTTCGGCAAAGCAATGTCATTTAGCCGAAATGACATTCCGAAAGCAAACTCAATTACATAGTTTAAGGGTTTACCTTTCCCCGATCCCCACAGTACGGCTGTTTTCCGATAAACAACACGCATTTATGGGCCCCCGGGGATCGTCCGAACACCGTCGAGACCCGATCCTTCAATAACGGAATGTGCCGGCTTGTATTGCCTCTGAGAATTTCAGCTTAGCCTTCAGCTTCACAATACTTTGGAAAAGACGAGCTGAAGATTTTTTTAAATTTTTCTAGCCCAGCAAACAGGCAGACGGGTCACCTGATGGTAAGTGGTCACCGTCGCCTGGACACCTGCAATATCCGAAGAGCCGCCAGTGCGTTGCTAGCTTTGGAGGAGTGCTCTATTTGCGCCGTTCTTGAAGATTGCGCTGAGACCGATACTTGTCGAAGAGGCGAGTGAGAGAAGATGTAAGAGAGACTCAGTCAATTCAGCTTAATAATGGAAGATAGAAAGAAATGGACAAGGGGAAAGAGGGAGATGCAAAAGAAAGAGAAACCACAGACGAATTGATAGGCATCAAGAATTGCACTAATATCAGAAAGCCAGCGAAGACAAATTTGAAGAATGGCTGGCAAGAAGTTAATAGCATTGTATTTTGAAAGGTCCAAAGAAAAGTTGTTAACAATTCATGCCAGTCAATTTGTTTCAAACTGGCAAGTAGCCTGTCACCTGTATGGAGAATTGCCAGACAAGAAGCATCTCCAATACGTTGCCAGGCCTAAAAGACTCTGGTAACTGCTGGGTTGAAGAACCCACTGTCATTGCCCACAGGGCCAGGAAGAAGTCCTTGATGAAGAAGCGTGATACGTAAGATTCTGAACTGCGCAAAATTTTTCTCGAATCTTCCATGGTACATTTCTAGACACTGCAGTTCATCCAATAGAATTTGGATTCCTTTTTTACTGGGTTGCTTTGAAACGTGTTTAGCATTGAGAGTTTGAGAGTGTGGTATTCCAACTTGCTATATTATTTGACTCTAAATATTTGAGAACTTAGATCTTCAGTACGTATATTAGCTCGATGTCAGACAAGTGATTGATTTAGGATTATCTCTGATTAGACAAGTTCGTGTCTGCTAGTGATTGTTCAATTTATTTTATTATCGATATAAATATGATTGTGTATTATCAAATCAGTGGAATAGGGTAACGAAATATGTGACACCTCACTTTCCCTTGGGGGTTACTTCTCTCGTACTTTGAACTGTTACTGCTTTTATTATCTCTATATTTTATTTATTTCTCTCTTTTTTTACTGTATTACTTATTCCGACCACGCGTTGCCGTGGTTAAATTAAAATGATCCTTAATCTCATACACCTATATATAAAAATCCCGTAGCACGATGTGTAACAATCCGATAGCACGATTTTTGGCCGACTAAGCGGTGTGTTATAAAGTAATCGAGACAAAAACTACCCTATCTTTTAAGTTCGACCAAACAATAGATATGTAGGTACATTGAAATTGAAATGTACATTTCATTGAAATCGGTTAAACTGTTTCGAAGATTTAACCGTACGAATATCGTGACACGGGATTTTGATATTTCTGGCTGAGCCACTCTGGCACGCCACAAAAGCCCGGGTGAAGCTGTAGAGGCCACTAAGGGCAACAGCAAAACGTCAATTAGGAAAAAAAAAAAAAAAACTAGTTTTATATTTATTAATCATTTGATCGGTTTATAAATATATGACGGGTAATATTA
>DWQT01005356.1:0-10375 GCA_018244895.1 Myscelus amystis hages | reverse complement strand
CACTAGACACTTGAACGCAACGTGTTCACACAGCGGTTGATGCGACACTAAATATTGTGTCACAATAAATATACCAAATATTTATATATTTATAAATTTACCAATTACAGACATTCGATGTATACACTGAGTGTACGGTGTATAGTGTCATAGTCTGAACCGGCCTTAAGCGCAATATTTCGCCTCCTGTTTCTATCTACAACGCTTCAATATAAAGTAACTAAAAAACCCTATTATTAACGCTACCAGTGTGTAGAAACAGGAAAAAACATTGATCTTCCTGAGCTTTTGCTGAGAACAATATGTATCTACCGACATTATCTGCATACCGCGCCGCTGAATCCTTTCACTTCACGACATTGCATGCGCGCAAAACTAATTCTACGAACTACATTCAATTCCTTACTGTACCACATTAAAAAGAATGCAAAATAATAATGTATTTTATGTTCTTAATGTAGATAAACTGTGAAGTTGTGAAGTTTCAGTAACGATTTAAAAAATTGAAATTGCGATATAATGTACACGTTAAACATACTCCTATATAAAGGACAATAATGTTAGATAGCTAAACAGTTACTGTAGATAATATATTGGAACTTCCGATTCGAGGTACAAATCTTTATTAATAACTGTACTTTATGAGTTATAACTGACATAACTTTATCGTTATATTTGTATTATAATTACTCCAACATTGACTGTATTGTAATAACTATCTAAATATCTGCGCAAATGTGGTTGAGTAGAAATTGTCCAATCGTTTATGGCGAGGCTACGAATGCCTCCAAATGCACGTGGCATGTTTGCGTAACCTGCATACAAACGGCGAAGGTCTACAAACGTCACATGGGATATCTGCCTTTGAATATTACGTGGAAATGCCTCAATTTTCTTAAGATTACCTTTGTCATTAGAGACTAGTAGAAAAAAAGGAAAAGTTTGTTTAAGTGTTGACTGTTTCAAACCGGAGTCAAAGTCTTATTTTCGGTTTCCACTTAAATAGGATGAGACGAGCACCTAGCTTCAAATACTATTGCCATCAAACACAAAGGTCAAGAGATCAATCAGTTCAACATCACTAATATCAGGATTAGGTTTTTTAAAGCGGATTTCATATCTATACGTCTAGTACACCTCCGTTTAGTAATTGCGTACGAATCCGTGTTTCGATGAATTCAATGACATTTAGTAGAAAATAGATATAACGATGTTATAATGGATGAAACATTTTTAACTGTGTTATCAAACCGAATACGGATACAAAGAGGATTTATATCTAAGGCAAATTTATTCAAATTTTTCGCTACAAATTAATTACGTAGAGCCTTAAAATTTTTATTCTTAACGACATAACAATTAGAAACTAATAAAATTCATCTTTTTGTAAACACTATCAACTTTGAAAATATGATTTTATATTATTTTTTTATTAGGCAAACTTACAGCTAAATAGAAACAAACGTTGGCATGCGATATTAACATCACGAACAGAAATTGACGACATTTGACATATTGTATAAATAATAAATGAGATTAGTCAGGATTTATTTCAACACCAGTATCAAACTACTCCCGACTAAAGTCTAGCGATTTCGTTTTCATATACCTACTCGTGTCTCTCTCAATTCACTATTCAAAGAAACACAAAAACTAAACGCTTCTTAGCGCCAGAAGATGCATTTTGTATTTTAACAGCTATTGTCGTGACTTATTGTTATTGCCGATTAGATTTTGAACAAAAGGGCAAATGTTTGACGGTTGAATCATTCAATACCAAATACGTCGATTGCAGTCACACAATCAAAATCAAAGTTTGATATCAATTTAAACTTCCTATACCGTACTTACAAGCCTGAATAACTTATGAGTAAACATTTGTAACAATTGTAATGTTATGATAATAAGTCAAATTGTAAAAATAATGGAATATATAGTAAAAACAAATTAGCTTATTTTGATTGAATGATAAGTTTCCAATTAAATTGGTTTTAAAATGAACTTATACAGCAATGCTGCTGACGATAAACAACTATTTACATAATAACATTCCGGTAATAAAAGTAGCTTTTTGACACGTTTTTGGTCAATGGGTAAAACATTTCTATCTTACAAGCCCTATAGTTGAATACGCTCGAGAATTTAAAACAAAAGTAAAGACAATAACCGCATAAAGTGTATCCACAATATTCCTCAAAGTGAAGTGATCTGTGCGTCTGTATGTCGCAACGATCGCAAAGGTCAGTGCGGAATACTGCGAGACACATTCTGTTCAGCCGTGAACTTTCATTGCGCAGACATCTCTGTTTATTTTATGTTATTTAGAGCCTCGGACTACATCACTACCTTTACCTGCACTTATATATGTAGAGTTCTTAAATTGTCCACTTGTTTATATATAACTTTTTAAACAATTACAAGCTTAGAAAGAAAATTTTAGCATATTCGATTCAGTTTTCTTACAGTCTATAATAATAATAATAATAATGTTTTTAATTATAATTATATTGCGTACATTTTACAGAACCTTGACATCTAGAGAAGGGGAAACAGCGACGCATGAACATCGCGGCTAATTGGAAACAACACAAATATGGAGAGAGTGCGTTATCGAAACATTAAGAAAGAACAATGGAAAATATCAAAACACATGTTGTACCATATTACAAATAGAAAACCTAGCATTGGTATGGTACTCTACCATACTTATAGCATATTATATCTACTTAGATACCTATATTAGGCGTTAGGATTACTACAATAGCATGTAACAATCGCTTTAGTTGTCCAAAATCCAACTTTTTTCGTAAATAATGTATGAAATTGATATAAACGAGTAAATCAATGTTAAAAAGTTGTTCGATCTATCTCGGAAATTATTGTCAGTGACCTATATGAGACGTGAGGTAAATTTCAGCATCAATATTTTATTAAATCATCTAAGGTAGTTTATTTTAATGTTGAATATATTCGTGTTCCATCGACATACGAGTATGAAATTCGTAATATAATATTTTATTTTTGGTATATTTAGGACAATAAAAATTAAATATATTTTTACAGCAATACATTTATACGTATATACTAATTATATAAATATACTTAAGTATGTAACCCACGTGAAAGAAAAGATTTAATTTTTCCAATAACGTTGAGTTCATTGAGTAGCATCACTATTCGTAGCGTCTACAAATCCGTGATTCCTTTCTTTATTCAGTTGTATACCTGACTGAGAATAAGGCACAGGAGATCTTAACTAAAAAGACACAAAGAATTCCAGATTTATTAGGTAACATCGATAAAAAATCCTAATTGATTGTAGACAATGGAACGCTCCATTCACTGATACTAATCACTTGGGAGTGTAGCTTAGAGACATTAATAAAAACCAACAGTGAATCAAATCGCATAAAACTACGTCATCTACCACTACTTATAAAATATTGAGGTCCTAAAAGAGACATTAAAAACATAACATGTATACGCGTACATGTGTAAAGATATTGACATTTGTATCAAATATTAGACGCGGTCTGTAGGAAGTGTTCTTGCAATTCTTCAAACTATTTACACCATGGCAAGGTTAAGGTGAAACCTTGAGTAATAAGAAGTCCTGCGTCATTTCTTTACTATGTTGATGTTGGTTAAGATTGTAGCCTAGCTGAGATGTTAGGTTACCGCAGCTTTCAACGCAAGCCATTCTAACTTTGGGTGATACATACGAACCTTGACAGGCTTCTTGGTGTAGTGATTAAGGACCCTGAATGCTTACCGTGGGATGTGGGTTTATTACCCACCCATGACCAAAATTTGTATACTATACTAATGTGTAATAAAAAATATTATTATGATTATTTAATAATAATATTAATGAATACAGGGTTGTTATCCGGGATATGCGCTAATAAACCCACAAGCTCTTACTACACAATATGCAAATGCTTTGAATCATAATTGTTTCTGTTACTCAGCCGCACAAGGAAATGAGACTGACAAGGTGTCCACGAGCCGACAATTTAATGTCGCGTACACCGAATCGCGCAATAACAATATTTTATAGTCCTTTGTCAACGGATTATCATTAGGTACCTTTTTATATATGAACATGTGTGTGTTTATGACTGTACCTCTATGATTTCATGGGAAGGCCGCCCGCGAGTACTAAATCTTGCTCCTGAACTGATTGGTTATACAGATAAGTAAACAACTCGCCCTTTACAAGCCCATAAACCATTCTGTGCATCGGGAAAAGTTCACGACTTTTACTTAAGGTTAATGAACTTGTTAAGTAGCAGACTGTTCGAGGAATTAAAGCGCTGTTTAAATATTCAAAACGCAAACACACCAGACATTTGCTTAACTGAACGGATCGCTCTTCGTGTACGCGCCCTATTTTTGCAATTTTTCAAGGAAATCATATTAATTGCTGTTTTTTGCGTTATTTAAGTGTCAGTGTGTATGACCCTTAGATTTTTATATATTGTCAACAAGCGTGCTTATACACATGGGTACAGTCGCGCGGTTAAAGTCTTATTTTTTACAGCCGTGTTATTGGTCTTGTTTTTAAAACTTAATAATAACGAGTGCTTTTTTATTGTTGGAAGTTTTCGAAAGTTTATAAGACATTTAACGATGACAATTACTCTTATGTAAATGTGTATACCCTTTTTGAAACCATTGCTATTTTTTGTCAAAGATCAAACATGTTAATCAAAAACTTTTATTTTTGATTAACATATTACGTTAAGAGCTTCGTCCCGTATCTATTAAACCCTATAAATGTAGTATTAGCTTTTACTGAAAATGTCATCTGTATCATGTCTTTCAATTAAAATACCTTTGGGTGCAATTTCGTGTTTCGCGTTAGGGACCTTACTGAGTCAGTGATTTCATTATTATTCAGCACCCTACTAAATAGCACTTTGCTGTACCTCGGAATTTGTATACGAGTAGCTAATTAATATTCTAAAATATCTTAGGTAGGATACCTATCCTACCTACCTATCCTAGGTAGGATACGAGTACCTACTCGTAGTTATAATACAGTTTGAAATTATTGTTACGCGTCTTTACTAATTTGATTATAATCTATTACAATCTTGATATGGACTTACATTTTTGTAAAAAATAATACTGAAAACGTTCAGGCTACCTTCTTTCCTACTAAGAAACAAACTTCTTCAAATTCTAACCATTTCTTTAGAAGTAACGTTACATATTATTGGAGGTGAGGAGAACATAACTGGCGATAGAATATCTCCGTATTACTTCTTAATTTAATTCATTAAATGATAAACATTTGTCTATGCGAGTGTACTAAAAACTTAAATTACGATAAAGGACATATATGAATGTAGTGGTAATTAGAAAGTTAATTAAACTATATTAGATGTTTAATTGATAAGGGAACATAATCGTGATCAATTTTTAATAGTGATACGCAATAAAAAAAATTGCGTACATGCAATGTTTTTGCAACTCACTCGCCTATTAATAGCAAATAATTTACTTTACGTTTATATCGGACCTGGAATTTAATGTACAATATTTTACATTGTTATAAAACATTAATTTTTTTGAAACCCTTTTTAATTCGGACTGAATAAAAAATTACACACGAGCATTTTTTCCCATCCCCTATTTCGTATTATACACAGCGCCAATTTTCACTAGTATTCATGGGATTTCGTTGCTTTAAGATGGCTTTTCTTTTGTTTACCGTATGCATTGTTTATACGACTGTCTAAAACAAGACGTGTGCCGCTCAGTGATAGGTCTCTATGAATAACTAGTTTCCATTGTCCGGTGTGGAGTGGGCAGTGAACTTGTTTAGATACGAATACTTGTATAATCGCCACACCTAGACGGCGTTACCATTTCGTACAGCAAATACTAAATATCTTGTACTTAAACAATATCTCATAAATCTATACCTACATGATATCGCAAGTTGAGAATGTTTGTTTTGGCATTGTGTTTACATTGTCACTCTTTTGCTAGCCCCTTCATACACCTATTTGTGGTCTCTAAGATGTATGTACATCAGACCATGGCCTTAAAACTGTCTCTTTAGAAAAAACAATTAGTGTCCAACAACGACAACAATGTAAGTTTAAAAAATATCTGCTATAAGTCAATTGTAGTGTCGATGCAAATTGTTCTCCTAAACTCATTATGTTCTTGTTATGTACTCGTACATATCATTAAAGTGGGTGTAACCGTTTTTACGTTCCTCTGTCAGGTTGGCGTCTCTGTCACAGCTATACAATTCTTTAACTGCATAGGGACTTACGTTGTATAACTCAATCCCAATTATACAGCCAATTATCGATTAAATATATAATAGACGGTACTATAAATAAAAAGGTAAATTGAAAATAAAAGAAACGCAAGACCTAAACTATAAACGAATATGCCAATATCAATTGTAACATAAACGTTCTGATATAAAAATGTAACAAATAAGTTAATTGATTAAATTGGACACGCCCGGTGGGGCATTTAAGGTAGAATTTAATTTAATTAGAAGGTGGTAGAAACCTCTGTGGTTCGACTCCGGCGGCACCACCGCCACACCTATTTCTGCCTTATAACAGCAGTGTCAAGTGTTGCTGTGTTCTGGTTTGAAGGGAGCGGTAAGGGAGACATACTTTTTCGAGGCATTCCAGCTTAGTCCTCGGGGGTAGCGGCGCATCTGTGGTCGACCTGAGATAGGAATCTAATCTTATGTGGGGTCGACTACAAATGTCCATGGGCGGTATTAGCCACTGTCCATCAGGTGGAGTGCCTGCTCGTCTGCTACTTCCATATAATAAAAATAAAACCAGGGTCTTATTACGATCGTTTTGTACGATACGATAAAATACCTATTAGCAATGTGAAGGCGAAATTATATGTTGTAACCGACAATAAATTAGTTCGAGTAAAATTTATTGCACATAGAACTCTGACTTTGGATAATATTGTAGTTTTTTCGTGTAAGTAGGTATATAGTTATAGTATAGTGAGTCCACATCTCACAGGCTGGAAGGACTGCCATTACAAGATTTATGCGCCATTTGTTAGCAGTCCGGCGCTATTTGAAGAATTAAAACGTGACCCGCGTGAGCAGCAATATTCCTATGCTACAGTATCGCTCGCATTCTGAGGTATTTCCCATTCACTTCATAAATCTATTTCAGTGGACGCTAGGACCGTTTACTTTGCTCTGTAACGCTTTGTATAGGGAAGATATCGCATGCTTAATGGAACACTGACTCATTAAGAAATAAGTTAAAATTTAATTACGTACAGTACGTACGTACGTACGTACAGGCTTCTGTTAGCGCCACCTACCGTTTACCGCTTGAATTACGTTGAAATTACGATTTGTTGGCGTCCTAAGGATATATTGTTTTAATTTTATTAATCAACAAGTACGATGAGGTCTCATTGCAAGATCCTCTTTTGCGATTTCCCAAAAATCGTCTTTTTTGAGTTAAGTCAGTATTCCAATAAGCATGCGATTATTATAAGTGACCAGTTTAAACGTACTTACGTATGTTTGAAGAAACTTAAATCTTTTGTAAAAATAACTGTGTTTAATATTAACTACATTTAGTTTAAAATATCAAATTATATATAGATAACTAAAGTGAATCAAGACGATTAAAAAGTTGGAAATCGTAATTCGCGTATGTACGAGTATGTGGCTCCCTCTCTTGTTGAATAGCAGAATGTTACTACACTCTTATTTTTAGGCGTACTTATGAGGTATGAAGAAATAAGGTTAATACTGAAAGTGTTATAGTATATCTATAGCACCATATTCTTATAAGATTCTGTATATTATTGTGTTATTATTCTTAATAGCAGTATCATTTATAAACGGGATACCTATATTAATTTTAAAAACGCCGAAGAAGGAAAATAAAAGAATCGGCTAAATTTAATACGCTTAAAAAAAGTTCGTTTCGAGCATCCGGAAAGAAAGATAATAATATGATAATATTGCCTTAAGATGTATTGAAATTAGTATTTCAGGCTCGTAAGTCGACTGTTTTTAATTATAATTGCCATTGTTACAGCAGTGTAATTAGAGCTTTTGGCTTTTCCCAACAATGGAAGCTGGCCTCGTTGGAGCAGGAAGTGGGTGAAATGATCAATCAGGCTGTCCCCTTCGACCTCGCTCCGAGCGTGTGTGTATCGACATACCTATTTCCTCTTTAGACTATTGAACCGTTTTAATAGTTAAAAATTACTGGACACGTAATTTACTGCAACCCTTTGACATTGGAAATTTGTACAAGGCATTCGCTATACATAAATGTAGAACGGTACGTATTTTTATAATATAGTTAAACTTTTTAAAATGTCGAATGTGAGTTACTTGATAAGTTATTAATGACTTTAATGATTATGGTGAAGACTGTCAATCGGCAATAGGCCGTGAAAGACGGAGTCCTTGAAAGCGAAAGTCCGTGTAGTGCGTACATAAGAAATATACAAGTACATAAGAATATACAATGTGATCATTTTATCCCCAAATTAAATTTATAAGTGACAACATAATATAAAAAAAATACAATTCAGCGCCATCTGTTTCATCAAGCTATAAAATGAATAAATTCATCAAAAGTGTAGTGGGTAATAGTTCTAAATATAATGATAGATGGCGGTAGCATAAAAGTATTTGTATTTTATAACTGAAAACATTTGCAGTTGAAACTAGGAATTAGATAAAATTTCCCCAACCATCTTACTAACAAAATAATTATAATAATAATTACTGCAATTAATTTATGGTTCCAAATTCATAAGTTGTTTTAAAAAGATTTTTGTTCTGCAAGTGTTACAATTAAAAGAATATAATGATTATTATGGTAATATCTCTATAACGGAATAAACCAGAAACGTATCTGATGCTTAATATCCTTTTCCCAATCGTAAAAGAATCCCAGCACTTTAGATGAATACTTCACAAATATCATCACCATAACAAAAGAAGATTAAGAGTACGAAGGTATTAAAGACACTAAGTTACGTTTTGTGTTGCATTTAAATTTTAAGCAATTTGTAAACAAAAATTACAGTTACGATACATTGCGGCAGCGATTTTTAGTTCGGTGGCGTGTAAAACGATATTTTCTTGAAAAGTTTTGCGATCACGAACTGCGCTAAAAGGGAACGATACAAGTTGGTGTCTACCTACAAGTAATGTCATTAATATTTTTTAATGGCGTCTCAAATTTAATGGTCTTTTATATAACGTGAAAGTGATACTATGCGGTGATAGTACTTTACTGTCATAGACTTTATCATAGATCCTGATGATCTTAAAAGCACCTACCAACGACGATTGCATGCAAAAAAATCTTTATGCCTATCGATAGAAGCGAATGCATTTCCTATGTTTCCTTTTGTTTATCATTGATTTTTATTAGGATTAGCTTCGTTTATAGTATTATTATGTAAGGAGTCCTGTTACAAATAGGTACTAGGAGTTACTTTGTTAACTGTAGTGATTTTCTTGTCTTATTCGTACTAGTGTGCCAACGAAACGAAGATTATATTGCAAATATTATGTATTTCATTCAGGTAGTGTATAAATACGATACGGACACAAACACATTAACTATTATGAAAACTATTGCTATCAACGAGCTATTAGTCACTCTCATAGTGTTTGTCTCATTTCTATAAATAAATATACCTCAGGTTGTGTGATTAGATATAATTTATCACCTCTTTATAGGATTTAACTTTCAATACAACAGCTATGAATCTTAAAAACATTTGACCAGTGGTAATGCAATGCCACGGGTGTTTAAATTCTTAAACACCCGTGGCGTGGCCTTCATTGTAAAATCGACATGAGAATTGAAATGTATTAATGTACCTATTTATAGGGAAATAATTAGCAGAGTTCCAAAGATTCAACAGTATCTTATAACATAATGAATGCAAGCTTTTTCAGTTGCGTAGGTGACGTCAAGTACTAGTTGTGAACGGGCTTTCGCTAAGAAAATCGGTTGATGAACAAGAACAAAAGGTAAGCAGTACTACTGCACTGTCTGATCTTTATCTACATAACACTATATCAAGATAGCGATCGATTTCCGTTTAGCTCGTTATCATTTAGGTTCGATTACTACTTGAGGTATCATGCGGCCCGATATAATATTCAGAATAATCTAGTACGAACAGAATCTTGCTAATAAGACATATTTACATATGTCACGACTGTTAATTGTAATAATATAATAATAATATAATATAATATAATATCTTAGGACAATTTCACACACGGCTATCTGATCCCAAAGTAGGCAATTTAATGCCTGTGTTATGGTAACCGGACAGCTGATAAACATACATATATACATATTATATAATA
>DWQT01005355.1:0-10375 GCA_018244895.1 Myscelus amystis hages | reverse complement strand
AAAATGAAAATAATTTAATTTTTTATAAAAATTAAAAATAAACATATAATAAATTAAAAAATTTAATTACTTTTAAAAAATCTTAAATTAAATTGTGAAAAAATATAAAATAAGAAAGTTAGGTGTTAAATAATGTTAATTAATAAAACTGTTGATGAATGTATTATTGAAACCGGTAATGCTTTATTTCAATGTTTCATTGATAAAAATTTAAATTTTGATCAAAAAAAAATGTGTATAAATTGAATAATATTATTTTTAAATTATCAAGATGCATTTATTATTTATGATGAAAATAAAATTAATAATTTAAAAAAAGAACTTTCAGAAACATTTACAACAGATTATTATAAAAATGCTTTAAAAGAATTTAATAATGCAAATATTATATATAAAAAAACCATATTTATTAATTTTAAAAATTTATGTTTAAATAATTCTTCAAAAAAAATTATTAATATTATAAATCAATTTAATGAATCATTTTATAAAATAATAAAGAAATATAATAAAATAATAAACTATTTTAATTTAAAAAAAATATCTGAAAATTTTTTTTTATTATTTTTTATAATACATTATCATTTAGGATATCAATTTAAAAAAGAATTAATTCCAATAATTAAATTTTTTATTAAAACAATTAAAATACCTATTTATATTGAACAAAATAATAGCCATGTTAAAATGTTAATAATAAAAAAAATTTTAAAAGAAAATAAAAAAATATTTGAAGAAATAGAATTAATTCAACTAAGAAATTTTATTTATAGTTTAGATGATATATTCGATAATGGTATTAATATTAATAATGACATTGAAAAATTAATATTGACTAAACCACATACAATAAAACATTCTATGAATATGTTATTTAATAAATATAATATTAAATTGCAAAAAATACTTTGAAAAAATAATAAAGAAAGCAATCCCAATATTAGTAATATGATTATGCACTTATTTGCATATGAAACATATTTTGTTCAAAGAAATAATAATTATGAAACATATGAACAATTAGTTTTAAATAATGTTTTAAAAGATCCTATTTTTCAAAAAATATTTATTGAATTTAAAAGAAAAAATCAAATTTATAAAATGATTTAAAAAAATAAATCAAATTATAAATTATTTTTATTATTAATTTTATATCATTCAATTTCTAAATCTTGAGCAACATCCATAACCATTTCTGACATTGTTGGATGTGGATGACATGAAGAAGCTAATTCAAAAATAGTACCTTCTGTTTGCATAATATTAACAATTTCAGCAATAATATCAGTTGCCGTTGAACATAAAATATGAGCACCTAAAATTTCTCCATATTTTTTATCAATAATTATTTTCACAAAACCATCAGTTTCGCCATCAGCTAAAGCTTTACCATTAATAGAAAATAGTTTTTTTTTCATTAAATATTCTTTATTTAAATTTTTACATTCAGATTCAGTCAAACCAACGCTTGCTACTTCAGGAAAAGAATAAATACAATTAGGCATTTTATTATAATCTATTTCTTTTTCTTTTAATAATTGATTATTATTAGATTTTTTATTAATAGATTCTTTAACTAAAATATTATTAAGAGCTATTAATCCTTGTGCTGATGCAACATGTGCAAGCATTTTTTGACCATTCGCATCTCCAATTATGTATATATTATCAATAATATTATTATTAATATCTAAAGCTTCTAACTTATTATTTACAGAAAATGATTGATTATTATTAATTTTAATACCTAAATTAGTAAAATTTTCAGTAATTGGAGTTCGACCTGTACTTAATAAAAAATAATCATTAACAATTGTTAAGTTATTTTTATATTCTTTATCCATTAAAGAATAATAAGTTAATGTTTTATTATTTAAATTATTTACAATATGACCAGTAATAATATTAATACCACTATTTTTAAGAATTTTAGTTAAAGTTATGCTAATATCTTCATCTAATAAACCTAAAATACGATCCAAATATTCAATAATAGTAACCTTAGTACCAAGTGCATTAAATAAACAAGCAAATTCAATACCAATTACACCACCACCAATAATTGTTAATGTTTTTGGTATTTCTTTTAAAGAAAGAATCTCAGTAGAAGTTAATAAATTTTTATTAATTTTTAAATCTTTTTCACTTAACCCTTGAGGACCATTTTGATTATTAAACATTTTTACTTTTGAACCAGTAGCAATTATTATATATTTAGAAGTATATCTTTTTTCTTCTCCTAATTTATTTTTCACTAAAATAGTATTTTTATCAATAGAACTTCCAACTCCTAGTAATTGTTCAACCTTATTAGATTTCATTAAAAAATCAACACCACTTGTTAAATTTTTAACAACTGAGTTTTTGCGATCTTGCATTAATTTTCAATTTAATTGAATATTATTTTTGTTTTGAATTGAAATACCATACTTTATAGAATTTTCAATATAATGAAAAACCTTTGCATTTTTTATTAAAGTTTTTGTAGGGATACATCCAATATTTAAACAAACTCCGCCTAAATTATTTTTTTCAACAATTGCGGTTTTTAAACCCATTTTACTTGCTCTTTCTGCGGTTATATAACCCCCAGGCCCAGAACCAATAATTATTAAATCAAAATCAAATTTTTTCATTTTTTTGTTTATCTCCTTCTTAAGTTAAAATTAATGTTGGATTTTCTAATAATTCTTTAATTCGAGAAAGAAAATAACCTGCTGGTGCTCCATCAACAATACGATGATCGATTGAAAGAGATAATGGAAAAAAACTATGTTCAACAATTTTATTATCAATAATTATTAGTTTTTTTTGAATCATTCCTAAACCCAAAATAGCTACTTCTGGATAATTTATAATTGGGGTTCCTATTTCAATTCCTGCTGAACCAAAATTAGTAATAGTAAACGAACTACCTTGCATTTCATCACTTTTTAATAATCCCTTGCGAGCTTTATCAGCTAATAAATTAACTTGCCTTGCAATTTCAAATAAAGATAGTTTATCAGCATTTTTAATAACAGGCACTACTAAACCTTTTTCAGTATCAGCTGCTATACCTATATTATAATATTTTTTAACTATAATTTCATTATTAGAAATATTAAGAGTTGAGTTCAATAATTTAAAACGTTCTTCTTTTAGTGTTTTTGCAACAGCTTTTATAAAAAAAGGCATAAATGTTAATTTAGCGCCGCCATCTGGATCTTTTTCTGCTGGTTCTTTTAAACTTATACGTAATTGAACTAATTTTTCGGCATGAACATTAATTATTAAACTAACATGTGGTGCTGTATAAAATGATAATGACATTTGATTAGCAATAGCTTTACGAATACCTGAAAATGGCAAATATTCAATAGTTCCAAAACTTTTAATTTTATCAATATTTATATTTTGTAAATCTATATTAGAAGATTTAGGTAACAAACAAGCATTATTTTGTTCTTTATTAGTATTAGCAATTTTAGGTAAAATATTTGATTTATAATCTAATAAATCTGATTTTAATATTCTACCCATAGGGCCAGTCCCTTTAACTAATTTCATATCTATATTTAAATCAAAAGCCATTTTGCGTGCTAATGGTGTCGCTAATATTTTATTTTTTGGTTTAATTAATTCAATATTAGATTGTTTTAATTCAGATGATGATGATGAAAATAAATTTATTTGTTCTGAATTAATTGATGATGAATTAATTTTATTATTAATTTGATCATTTAATTCTGCAATAATCATACCTGATTTAATAATTTCTCCTTCTTTAACAAATATTTTATTAATTATTCCATCTTCTTCAGATTTAATAACATCTGAAGCTTTATCTGCTTCAATATCAATAATATTATCTCCCTTTTTAATTTTATCACCAACTTTAATATGAATTTTAGTTATTGTAACTTCATCAATTCCATCCATATCTTTAAATTTTAATTCCATTTTTTAGTTTCCTTTCTTTTTTTAAATTTAAGTTGGATAATTCATCATAACTTTAACTTTTTCAATGATTTTGTCTGGACTAACTATAAATCATTTTTCACCTTTAGATAAAGGAACAATAATATCATAACCCGTCAATCTAGTAGGAGGGCACTCTAAATATTCAAAACATTTTTCATTTATAACCGTAATAATTTCAGAAACAACTGAAAATGAACAAACTGATTCTGAAACAGCTAATAATCTTCCTGTTCTTTTAACAGAATTTACTACTGTTTCTTCATCTCATGGTTGTAGGGTTTGTAAATCAATCAATTCAATTTTGAAATTTTCTTTATTTTCTAATATTTTAATAGCTTTTTCACAATCATAAACTTTTGATCCATAAGTTACAATTGTTAAATCAGGTTTTTCTTCGTCTTTATATTCTTTTATTACTTTGGCTTTTCCAAGAATAGCAACTTCATAATTATCATTAACTTCTTCTCTAATATCATATGTATAATTATTACTAGTATAACTATTAAAATAAGTTCCTAAACATTCTAAAAAAATAATAGGGTCTGGACTTTCAATCGCCGCTAATAATAATTTTTTAGTATCATTAGGTTTAGAATTCATAATTACTTTTAAACCAGGAATATGACAAAATAAAGCTTCAATAGCTTCTGAATGATGTTCTAAAGCACCATTATTTCCGTTATTTCAATCATAAGAAGGCATACGTATTACCATAGGACAAGTAAATCTACCACGAGAACGATTTCTCATTCTTGCTGCATGGCATAATAATTGTTGAAAAGCGGGAAAGGCAAAACCCGAAAATTGTATTTCAATTATTGGATTTAAACCATTTATAGACATACCAATAGCACTACCAGCTATAATTGCTTCGGAAATTGGAACATCAAAACAACGATTAATACCAAATTTTGTTTGTAATCCTTTTGTTGCACGAAAAACACCGCCAACATTACCGGCATCTTCTCCATAAACAACAACATTTGGATTTTTTTTCATTGCTAATTCTAAAGCTAAAGTAATAGCTTGTACATTATTCCTTTTCATAATTGAATTTTTCTCCTTGATTAAAAAAATTATATGCTTCTTTTTTTTGATTTATTAATTTAGGAGTTAAATCTTTATATATATAATCAAATATTTCATCAATAGTAACATTTTGATTTTTAAACGCTCAAATAATAGCATCATTAACTTTTTTTGTAATTTTTTCAAATAATTGTTTTTCTTTTATATCATCTCAAAGATTAATTGAATTTAAATACTTTTTAATACGAATTATTGGATCTTTTTTTAATCATTCTTGTTCTATTCTATAATCATCAGAAGAAAAATAATCTTTTTTTATATCAAATGCAGAATGAGCATTTTGACGATAAGTAACTGCTTCGATTAATGAAGGGCCATTATTATTTTTTGCTCTCAAAATAGCTTCTTGTGTAACATAATAAACAGCAAAAAAATCATTACCATCAACAAAAATATTAGGTACACCAAATGCTGTTCCTTTTTGCGCAAAAGTTGGGCTTAATGTCGCTTTTGAAGTTGGAGTGTCTAATGATCATTGATTATTTTCAATAAAAAAAATCACTGGTAATTTATTAATGGCAGCAAAATTAATTGCTTCATAAAATTCACCTTCAGAAGTTCCACCATCTCCAATTGTTGTAATAACAATTCCTTGTTTTTGTCTATATTTTTCTGCAAAAGCAATTCCTGCTGCATGAGAACATTGAGTAGCAATTGGAATATTAATAGGTAAAATATTTACTTCTTTTGGAATTTGACTTCCCATTTCATTTCCTAATCAATATTGAATTATTTTTTCAACTGGATATCCAGCAGTAATTCAAGCTGCATTATTTCGATAAGCAGGAACAAATCAATCAATTCCTTTACGCAAACAACTAGCATAAGCAACTTCAACACCTTCTTGACCTTTAGAAGATAAAAAGTTAATTACTTTTGATTTTATTTTAGGAAAATTATTTATTAATTTTATTTTTCCCGATTCATCTTTTTCATAATTTAATTCCATTTGCATTTTTTCTTGTATTCTAGAAAAACACATATTTTCATATGCTTTTAATAAAATATCAATATTGAAATTTTTTAAATAATTAATAAAATTAGAATTAATTTCTTCTTTTTCATTTAATATTTGAAAAATATTTTTTTGAGGATTATCAAATTTTTCAATCCACATTTTTATTCTCCTTTTAAATATTTTATTTTTTAAATATTTTATTATTTGAAATTTATTATCTTAATTATACTACTAATAATTTTTGGTTCAAGAAAAATTTATATTAAAAATATTAATTTTGTTCAAATATATTTAAAAATAAAATAATTTAAATAAATATTTTTAATTTTTATAAATTATATTTTTAATAATAATAATTTATTAATAATTCATTATTCTAATATAAAAATTAAATTTTTCTTTTTCTAAAATCATAGCGCTATTAATTAATTTATTTAAAATCAATAATTTATTAATAAATAAATTTTCATATGAAAAAACAATTTTTAAATTTCAATTAGTAGTATCTTTTATTAATAATGTTTTTTTAGTTTCTAAATCTAATAAATAAAATAACATTAATAAACTACCAAATTTATAATTATTTTTTTTATTTTTATTAAAAATAAAAAAAATATTGCCAGTAATATTTGCTAATTTTTGAATTTCTTGAATAATATCTTTTTTTAAATTATTATTTTTTATTAAAAAATTAGGTAATACAAAATTTGAAGAATTATTATATCATTGTTTTATTGGTTCTTTACATCCAAGTAATAATAATTTATTTTTTATTTTTTGATAATCATATAACTGTTTTTCTTTATGTTTAAAAATGGGAATTAAAGCAGCAATAGTTAAAATAAAATTTGAAACTAATTCTAAATGTTTTTTATAAGAAATTTTATTAAAATAAAAATAAACACTTATAATTTTAATAAATATTAAAATTTTATTATTATTAAATAATAAATTATAAATATCACGATAATCTTTTGTTTTTAAATTACTAATTTTTTTTTTAATTTCGCGTTTAAAAAAATAATTACTTTTTAAAAATAAAAGATAATTAAATAATTGATATTCAGAAACCATTTTCAACTTCCAATCTTGATTTAAAAATAATTTGATTTAAATATTAAAATAATTATAACATTTAAATAAAGAAAAAAAATAAAACTAATAAGTTGACAAAATAAAATTATAAACATATTATTAACAAAATTATATTTTTTTTAAAAAAATAAATATAATTAACTAAATGGAGGAAAAATGTTAAAAAAAAATCAAAATAATAAATTAATGAAAGAAATAATTATTCATTTAAAAGAAAATGGTTTTATTTTTCAAGGATCAGAAATTTATTCAGGTCTTGCTAATAGTTGAGATTATGGTCCACTTGGTGTATTACTTAAAAATAATATTAAAAAAAGTTGATGAAACTTTTTTATAGAAAAAAATAAACATAATATTGGGTTAGATAGTTCAATTATTATGAAAACAAAAGTTTGAGAAACATCAGGGCATTTAAATAATTTTAAAGATTTATTAATTGATTGCAAAAAATGTAAATCTCGTTTTAGAATTGATGATTTAATTAATATTTGTTTTTCTAATATTAATAATAATGAACAAAATAATGATCAATTAGAAAAATATATTAATGAAAATAATATTAAATGTCTTAAATGTAAAAATAAAGATTGAACAAAAATTAGAAAATTTCAACTAATGTTTGAAACTTATCAAGGAGTATTAAAAGAAGAAAAAAACAAAATTTATTTAAGACCAGAAACTGCACAAGGAATATTTATAAACTTTAATAATGTTAAAAAAAGTTGCAATAAAAAAATTCCATTTGGTATTGGTCAAATTGGCAAAAGTTTTAGAAACGAAATAACTCCTAGTAATTTTATTTTTCGTACTAGAGAATTTGAACAAATGGAATTAGAATTTTTCTTTATTCCAGATAATAAAGAAGATAATATTTGATTTAATTATTGATTCGAAGAATGTAAAAAATTTCTTTTTTCAATAGGTTTATTTAATTTAAAAAATCTAAATTTTAAATATAATAAAAAAAATGAACTTGCACATTATTCATTAGCTACTATTGATATTGAATATAATTTTCCTTTTGGTATGAATGAATTATGTGGTATAGCAAATCGCGGAAATTATGATTTAACAAAACATAGTGAAAATTCTGGTATTAATTTCAAAGTTCAAGATCCAAAATCAAAAATAAAGAAAATGATTATTCCTTCTGTTATTGAACCTTCAATTGGTGTCGAAAGACTTTTATTAGCATTAATTTGTGAATCATTTACTAAAGAGATTTTAAAAAATGGGAAAAAAAGAACATTTTTAAAATTAAATAATAATATTTGCCCTTATCAAGTAGCTATTATTTCTTTAAACAAAAAAAAACTAGGTAAATATGCAGATGAAATTTTTAAAAATTTAAAAAAAACACAATTAAAAGTAATTTACGATACATCACAAAATATTGGAAAATCTTATAATTATCAAGATAAAATTGGTACTATGTATTGTGTAACAATTGATTATAATACAAAAACAAAAAATACAGTTACAATTAGAAATCGAGATACTATGAAACAAGTTATAATTAAAGTAAAAAATCTTAAAAATTATTTATATAAAAAATTAAAAATTATTTATTAGAATCATGTGAAAATATGAATATTAATTTTAATAAAAAAATAAATGAAATTAAAAATAAAATAAATATTGTAGAAGTAATTGGTAAATATTTAAATTTAATTCGTAAAGGTAATAATTTTTGAGCTATTTGTCCTTTTCACAAAGATTCTACTCCTTCATTATCAATTTCACAAGATAAACAAATATATAAATGTTTTTCTTGTGGAGAGCAAGGAAATGTTTTTATTTTTTTACAAAAATATAAAAATATTAATTTTATTAATTCCTTAAAAGAGGCAGCAAATAATGTAAATTTAAATTTAAAGGATTTTGATATTAATTTATTTGAATTAAATATAAAGAATGAAAAAAACCCTTTTAAAATTTTAAATAATATAGCAATGGATTTTTTTAGTTATCAATTATTAACTGATGTCGGGAAAAAAGCCATGGAATATTTAAAAAAAAGAAATATTAATTATGAAAATATTAAATATTTTAATATTGGTTATGCACCAGCAAATAATGAATTACTTAAATATTTTCATGAATTAGGTTATAAAAATGATATTGAATTTGTAAAATTAGGAATCATGAAAATAAATAATAATGACGAAATAAAACCTTTTTTTTCGAATAGAATTATATTTGGAATTAGAGATGAACATGGAGATTGTGTAGGTTTTTCTGCAAGAAGTTTCAATAATGAAAATAAAAATTTTAAATATATTAATAGTCAAGAAACAATTTTTTTTAAAAAAAGTAAATTTTTATATAATTTAAATAATGCTAAAAATTGTATAAAAAAAGATGATTATATTTATTTAACTGAAGGATTTATGGATGTAATTTCTTTAAATAATAAAAAAATCAAAAACGTAGTTGCTTTAATGGGAACAAATTTAACTAAAGAACATATTTTTATATTAAAAAAAATTACTCATAATATTTTGGTTTTTTTAGATGGTGATTTACCAGGGAAAATAGCATGTTTAAAAATAGCTAGCATATTATTATCTAATAATTTTAAAGTAAAAATAATTAACAATAATACAAAACTAGATCCTGATGAATTAATAAACAAATATCCACACAAATTCTATAAAATAATAAAAAAAACTATTCATCCTTTTGAATTTGCAATTAATTTATCATTAAATAAATATAATATTAAAAAAAGTAGTTATGAACTTTATGAATTTTTAAAATCATTAATTCCTATTTGACAAAAAATAAATGATTTTATTACTAAAAAATTTTATTTAAATATATTATCAAAAATAACTAATTTAGATAACAAAGATTTATTAAAAATATTGAATGTTAATAATAAAAATTTAATAAATACAAATAAAGAAATTAAAAATAAAAATCCAATTGTTGAAAAAAATATTTTTATCGAAATACAAGAACAACTTATTTTTTTAGCAATAAAATCAAAAACTGTTTATTTGATTTTAGAAAAAGAAAAATTTATTTTTCCTAATAAAGAATTTATGAATTTATATTTTTGAATTCATCAAAAATATCAAAGCGAAAATATAGAAAAAATTAATATTGATTTGCTTTTAAAAGAAATAAAAGATAATTTACTTTTAAAATATTTACAACAAATTATTAATAAATATCAAAATAAAAAATTTAATTTAAAAGACAAAATTATTATTGATTATTTAAAATTTATTAATAATTTGTTGTAAATATTTTAAAAGTAAATTA
>DWQT01005354.1:0-10376 GCA_018244895.1 Myscelus amystis hages | reverse complement strand
AAAAAATAACACATGAAATGCCGATCGCATATACAAATTTATTATGGTCGAATTTCGACCACCGGGCGACCACTAGTATAGGTACATAAATACACGAGTACATTACACGGATGAGAACACGCGTTGATAAAAGGTAAATTTGTTACGTGTGTTTTATCTCGCTCTTTCAGTAAATAAATTAAGGATAGCTTTATGTCTTGAAGTGATTATAATGTCTTTTTTTTATTTGTGTAAGTAATGCGTTCTGTGCAACATTGCCTGCTACAGACATTAATTGAAACATTATTGGCTGTCGCATTCCATTAATTTTCATTAACGCTCGACGATGCAACGATTGGAATTTCATTACGCAATACGATCGCTCAGTTGTTTATTTATATTATGTGTTATGTTGCAACGCTGTATTATGAGAATATTTTATACCTGTACCTGTCAAAGTATGAGTGGAAATTGACTGCAGAATCTCTCTAGGTATCTTAAGGTGAGACAGTAATCGAAATAGTTCAGTGAATATTATTTCGTAACAATTCCTAAACTATGCTACTTAGTGGGTGTTCTTATAATCTTCATTATCTGTATAAACAGATCTTCATTCAGTGACAAACTTTAAGTTAACTTCGAAACAAGGGGACATCTTAACAAGAATCGCGTTATCGTACGCTGTTTCTAAGTATCTTTTAGCTCGCATACTTAAGGGAACTTATGCAGAATGTTAATACCCACCCAGGGGCTCTCTCATAAATTTTGTTGCCAATAGCTATCACACTGTCATCCTCTCGGGGATGAGATATCGCTGAAAATATAAACAAAGTGTTTTTTTTTTTTTAATCCAGCTATTGTGATTGGTTTTTGAAACCCAACATACGCATTCACATTATGAAAAGCAAGCCTTATGTGTTACAACAACTACCTAAATAAGTACCTAATATACCTGTAAGTATTTTAATTGGTAAAGTAAAATTACATATTCTCGCAGTATTTTTACATTTGTTAGCAATAGATTTTCATAAAACAACAATTACTATTAATAATAACAAAACTCTTGCCGGCAATAACGAAATTAAGAATATAATAAATCGAAAAAATGTCAATGTTTCATTATTTCTTTCTTCTGATCGAGTGAGATCGACCTTAAGATTATGTAAATTGGATTCTTTGCGCTAAACTTATCTCGTGTTAACGCTTCTCGTTCTTATCTGTTCACGTCAAAGAGTTAATGGATTTCACCTATATTTTTCACAAATTAGCTATTATTCATTGATGTTATTTCATATAGAAGAAACTCACATACAATTTCATAATTCTGTAACAATAAAGAGGCATAAACTGTTTTTTAGGTATCTTCACGAAATCAACAGCCGTAGGTAGTGTCGCTTAATGTAAAAAGTATTTACTCGCTATGAACGTAAATTCAGAGCGAACGAACTGAATTTGCAGAAAAGTTATGATTCAAAGTTTAGGACAGTAATAAAAAGAAGTCGTCTAATTTAACGGTAGGATAAAAAATACTATGAAATAAAATTATACGGGCTCTAATGTCGTTAACACATCCCATAAACTACCGGAGCGTATGGTGTACCGTAAAATAAGTAGTCTTAAATGGAACAAGTTATTATCCCTATTGAGTATCTGTACTGTTGCGCCGATAGATGGCGTTGGTACTAAATTAATACCATCAGTTTTATAAATATCCTTAATAGGCAATAAAGATATTTATACTTCTCACACCTCCAAAATACGTTTTTCCTAAATGCCAAGATGAAATAGAGGATTATTAGGTCTGTCTATTTGTTGATATTGATGATGATAGAATCACAGCCATCCACTTTATAGGCTCCGTTCCGGTTACTGTTCCGCAGATACGCAACACGTTAGTATTAAAGAAAGCCAACAAACGACGTACGGATACGAAAACTGCAGCTGTATGATTGATACATTTTTTCTACTATAGAGCAGTGCTCTGTAGAAAATAAAATGTATATTTATTGCATAGTTGTATATCAGTTTGATAGGTGTTATTGGCAGACACTACGCGTCCCTCCCCAATCCACTAATACCTACTTATAATCCGTTACGAGTTCCAAACAAATAATATAGGGCATTATACATGTTCCTACGTAAGTTTTAAGAAAAATAATGCTATGTCAGTAATCTGATATATTATGTATAATATGACTACAGGTCCATATGTGAATGCGGTAGATTCTATTGAGCTGTAGGTAAAATACAGTAACCAGCGTTTTTGGTAGATTTGTATTTAAATTCTAATTAGGCTAAGCTAAAAATGGATAATGCAATTGTCCTTCGCTCGTTTCACCAACCATAAGAAAAGCAGGAAATTGTGTGCATATCCACGTTGGAGAATGTGTTTAGTTATTACGAGTTTTGTTTTTTTTTTATTTTGATCTCAAAATTTTACATACAAAACATTATATCCCTCAAATAATTGGCACAATAAACTGACCTTGAATTTGTGATATTGAAACTCTAGCTGGTCATGACCTTGCCCCAGCTGGCAGTAGACTGGAGCCAGATCACCAATCGCCACAGTTCAGTGGCGGTTAGCACGCAAACAGGCATGAAATATGTTAACTGTTGATTTACACAAGAACGATAAAACTTAAGCCAAGAATATGAACAAAGTTAATCTATTTGAACACATTCGTTTTCAACATAACACGTTTTATGTATTCTGTCTTGAACATGCTACGAGTTTCAGAATTCCGGATTATTAGAAAACACAAAATCAGAAGAGTGCATTCACAGGGCTTAAAAGCAGTGAATAATTAGGGAAATTAACAAAAAAAAAGAAAATTGATAATCAACCATATGTATTTTCGCTTGGGTTCGTCGTTTGACTTAAAAATATTCAATTGGTTCTTGTCAATGGTTTATTTTATTAACACTTAAATCTGCGTTTATACAACAAGATATTAAAATATTTTTTCCGTAAAAGATCCAATGAAAATTTCTGTTTTTATTGTATTTTTTTCCTTCTGAAATTGATAAATATAATATAATAGCGGCATTAATGGCTGCGTCAAAATGTTTCTCATGCTCTAAATATTCCTGAATGAGAACCATTACGTGAGGAATTTATTTTGAATGTAACAGTAGACGCTCCCAACTTCACAATAGAGAAAGGTACAGGATCAAAGGAAGGTAAATGAATGGAATGATTTATGAGTTTCTCAACTTGTAATCCTCCTGGGTGAAAAATAACGGATGATTAAAGACAATTGAAAACGTAATTTTTTTCGGTGTAACTATCACAATTATTTCATACAATAAGTATATGTGCGATCATTTTCAAGTAATACGATTTTGTTGAGAGCTGTGCTTAAATTAGATTTAACACATTTTATACTTGCGTGAGTTATATTGTTCTATACTCTATGTATTTATGCGTTTCTTTTCGCCTTAAACTTTAGTATTCCATTTTTCGTTAATAAACGGTAAAACTATTCCTTTGCAAGAACGTGACAATTTATTCATTAGCTAATGATGGTAGCCTGCACCAACGACTCTGTAATCTTCGTTCGGGTGAGAATTTGGACCGATTCCTTTGAAATTTCACTGTAAGACTAAGATCGTTAGATAAATAGGATCCACCGCAAGATCACCCAGAAGATGTACATATGTACACTTATTTATGCACGTCAATAAGAAGCAACAGCTTAATGCGCTCCTCGTTTGGGTAATAAATTATTAAGCTATACGTAGGTATGTGCAACTAGTTAAGAAAACGATGTAATTTAGTAGGTTCAATTAAGCTAGAGCTCATTAGACGCAGTCCGCGTGGCTGAAAGTCAACTGTGCTTGGCCTGGCCGTGTGCCAGACTTTGATTTCCGGTGCAATATCCGCTTCGCCACATCTACATACATATGTCCGCGATAAACTATGATTGACTCGGTACTTGCAATGATTTTCTTAATTATTTCAGTGATTTGACTGACCTGTTGGTCGGCTGGTTAGTGAATCTGATACCTGAGCAAAGTCATAAATTCCATTCGGAAAAAGGCCAAATATTTGCACGTTGAGTATTTTTTTGTCTGAGTGTAAAATTATTTATAAAGGAATTAACGAGATATATCAGAATGTTACATATGTAGGTTATCCATTCTCTGGTTTAGATGCAGCTGTGATGCTTTTAGACAGACAAGTGAAATAATAGATGCAGCCAACATGTCTAATAAAATTGTACTAGATTAATGGAGATACGGTTTTAAAATAACAGCTAAAACACACTACAAACTCTTATGTATTTCTTATCTTGTTACGAATTTTTGTATTTAATGATTTTGAATGATCAAATTTTGAAATTAGCTCCTAACTTTAGATTATCTCTCGCCTAAAAGGCTTAACACGTACAGAGTTATTTGATACGGCCTACTGTTTGCATTACGTCCCAGAGTTCGGCCCACAACAGCTTCAAACCTTATAGGTAGGTATAGGAGTTGCACTGAAATAACACTGAAATGGAGTCCTGGCTGCAGTTGAAAACAGTTGCCATGCCACTAAGAACCAATTCAAAAGCCCCGGGGTGCCATATGCTTTTAATTAATTATCTTGAATACAAACTTATAATATTTAATTTTGTGGTCCTGGGAGATGTATCTGCGTAATTGGAAAACGATTTTGTGTACTTATTACGTTGAAAGCGAAAATTAATTGGATCTGTTAATTAACTTTGCGAAATTTTATGTTGATTTTAAAAAATTACCTATAAACTATATTAAATAGTCTCATAACGTGATATTAAGGACAAACGTGACATAAATTAACAAATTAATAAATCATATTTGTCGAAGACACCATAGTGGTCATTAAGAAACTAAGAGATCAAATTGTCTTCAGGTATTTCACATTCTCATTACAAAATTAGAATACTCTCAACTAAATTGTACAATTTACAGAAGGTAGGTAATAATTAATTACACAACTATTTCAGATGCTTAAATATTTAGCAATTAAAATGCTTACCCCGTCCCGTACCTATTAATTGGGAATTCCAGCTGATTTTGTCCTTTTATCCCAATTATTTTCAGTTTAACATAATTAAAGGTAATTATATTAATAGCTCTTTATGTTTCATTCACATAAAATTGTAGAATTATAACGTTTCAACAGTGTCCTGAGTTTGGGTTTTGATTAACGGTATGTGTTTATATTTCGCACCAAAGGATCCTTGTGAAATGTTTGAAATATTATATAATAAAATAGCACCATTTTATAGTTGAAAACATGTTCTTAATTTACATGTTTACTAAAAATTTAATGGTTTTAAATGGCCTAATATGGCCATAGATGAATTGTGTTATTCCTGTTGTACCATCTCGCCAGTTTTTAGCGGGGTAAGCAGAAAGCGCCGACAAATATACATACATCTCTATCCTTAATGTCCGATTGTTTTACTTGAATATTCACCACTCTCTTCATTCATGACTTCATGGCTTTCCCATCTATCATTATCTGACCTATATGATCGAGGGTAGGATTGATTATAGCTATTTTATACAGCCCTCCAAAAATAGTTATGCCATATGTTCAAAATCGCACGTTATGTTGCGAAGATCTAATCGTCTTGAGATTTGAGATACACTCTCATACGGAGAAGTGTTTTCTCCCTGCACCGGTTACTGTCGAGTTATATTGACACCAAGTAATATATTACGCGCCCGCATCCGGCCTGTTATGGAATACTTCACGATCCAGAAGAACTAACTGACCGAGTGCGCTATTTATATCATCTATCTTCGTGCCCCACACGCGGTCTATCACACTTCCGTGAAAGTATAGTTTATTTCAAGTATTTATAGAAACATTCATCAAATTCAGGTTGAATCGTCGTTATAAACTTCATTCCTCTTTTAGAGCTGTTAAAAGGATTAAGCTGTTTAATGAACAAATGTTATGTAATATGTTATATATTTGTTATATTATATGTTTATTTCTGTAAATTGTCCAGTGTACTGACATTTATAGATATATACTGTCGCGTTCAACACCAGAGAAATAATAATAATAATGTATTCTTTGCCCTTAAATTTAATGTTCTTCTTTAGAGAGTTCACTTGTCAGATATATCCAATTAAAATTGTAACCTTTTGAAAGAATTTATAGGGTACGTTCGCCGTTATTTCAAGATCTAACCCCGTTACCTTCGTAAACGGTCACTGAAGATTATCATTAATCACACTTTAGGATATGACAGATTTTATTTCAAGACGCCAAGAGGATATTCAAAATTGAATTAGGAAAATCCCGCTTGATTCGAATACGAACAGATACTTTGATAACTAATATTAATCGATCTTAATGAAAATATCGAAAAGGGAGAAGAAACATTTATTTAGAAAAGCAAAACAGTAGGCTGACAACGTCGGATGAAATGGTCCACGAAATTCGTATTGAATATTCATAAGACTGAGTATGGCAACCCCCTTAAGCAACGGTACATAGTTTTATGACGTCTGATTTGACTATTATATACGAGTATACGATTCGTAGAAACTCGTCATTATTTTACGTTAAAAATACTATCAAATACACAAATAATCAACAAGTTCTTTAGGGAGTGCTGTCGAACAACTCAAAAAAAGTACGAAAGAAATTATGAACACACAGATCCAACCAACTTTCAACAAATTTACATACCATAATCTTTTTATAGGTTTTATAATATTTTGGGATAACTAATATGGCAACTATGCCTTAACGCTGAACAGAATTGCGTTGAAAATTATAACCTACCAGTCTCTAGGCAATCTTCGCGTGGTCTGTTGTAACAGAACTAATCAAATACTCGACGAGCAACGGCAATAAATCCTCAAGTTGTCCAATAAGTAAAACTACGTAAGACGGATGGGACGAAAGTCTAACGATATTACAGGTTATTAACCTTTCAGCGTTTGGCCGTTGGACCTCCAGACTCTAGAGCGTAGAACTAATTAGTGATCCAGACTAATTACGTTAGGGGTAAGTTTTTAGCACTTTATTGAAAACGTAATGCGCTTATTGTTAACTAAGTAACGTGAAAGTAAAACTAGAGTAAGACCTAGGTTCCTTTCAAAGGGTACGTAAATAATTTTGCAAAAATCTGTGAATTTTACGTTTGTGTATTGACTTATAGCACCGAGTATATTTTCTTTATGTTGTTTTGCGAAATTGAAGTACCTACTTATTCAATAATGTCTTATATTTTTGTGCTGTAAAGTTTTAAAATGAGTCAATATCACGATATGGCCCTTTCCTTTTGTGATATCCGCGGGATTAGAAAGAGTTTTATAATATCTACAATTCAAATGTAATTTATTTATTTTATTGAAATTTCCTACCATATATGATGATATAGTTTTACTATATATGATGTAAGGCTTTAACGTATAATGCACAATAAGCATAATTAGGACACGGGTTTCTTCTGGGTCTACGGAAGGCCAGCAGGATACTACATACTACTGCATACTACTGCCGCTTTTCTCATACTACCATACATACTACTGCCGTTTTTATCGTTCCACTTTTCAACACGACTCACCTCTCGTACTAAATAAAATGACAGTAAAACTATTTAATATTGAAATGTTTCTTATATAAAATACTGGCGATCTACATGTCATAGATAATATACAGCCCCGTCAAAGCTACAAGCGATACACAAAGAAAAAAATGAGAATATTTTTTATTCATTTATACATACATATTTATGTATGCATGCCTCCAATTTATGTCATCTTTTGCCGCTACGGTTCAACATACAAAGTCAGTAGAGCTTTTTTTGTTAAGCGAATGAAATGTCTGTATCCAACTTCATAAAACGAAATATCCACATGAAAGAAAGAATAATACAACACGACGCCTTTACATCGTACTAACAATTCGCTCGGCTTCCAAAGCTTCTAATGTACGTTCGCAATACCTCTTCACCATTGAAAAATGAACTTAGCCGACGTTGTGTGATGTAAAAACATTCGTACGCGTCACACTTATTTAGGTTGATGTTATGGTAATATTCGTTGTTCTATTTCGAAAAATATCACACTCAATCTGATATGTAAATTGTTTTTTTTTTCTGTCTATTTTACTGTAAAAGAAGGAAAAGGTTAAAAATATGTAATATATATGTACCACCAACTACCCAGGCGGTAGGGCAAGCAGAATTCTAAGAATTCGTAACCAATTGAATGCACATAATTCAGTCGGGGAGTTGACGCGCTTAATCTAATTTACAGTGGAGAGAATCACGGTAATTTGCTTAGCGCTCATGCCCGCAATTTCATTGGACTTTTATTGAATTGTTTCCTAGAATAGAACAGAAATTAATTATCGGGATATTTTCGGGCATAACACCACAGGGATGACAGTCGCAACAGAAAAACAGCGCATTTAATAAGTGTAATTGCGAGTTAGCTTAGGACGATTTATGTCCTTGTAGCAGCGACGTGTCTATTGCAAATTTCTTCTGTCGTAGTTTTGTAAAATTGGCAATAAAGTTTAATGTTACGGTTATTATTATTGCTACTAGATGAATTTTAATGTTGCGCTTTTCAATATCATTTGCAATCTTATAATACTATGAGATTTTTTTGAATACTTTCATGAAAGCCACAGAGCTGTCTCGATAAATAAAAATAGGTCAACCCCACGCAAAATATAGGTGGAAATAAAAATGCAATCCAAAACGTACGCGCTTTATTCAGTTAGAATAGACATGTTCTGCCTCTCCTTTCATGTTTAGTCATCCGCAGAACATGTTCTAAGTAATATGTGACATGTTGTGTTCATTCGAACATTTTTATTCCGTTTATGATATTATATTAATCAATAAATCCGTTACACAAACTCAGCGTTAATAAATATAAAATGATTGAAATCGAATTACATAGACATTGTCGTTATGGATGGGATGCTGGTAATGGAACAATTGTAAATAAGCTTCTACTTATCCACAATAGAGCAAAGTATTAAAAAAAAAATCTAACTAATTATAAACAAGTACCTACGTACCTAGCGTCATCGACTTTATGCAATGCAGGGGGATGACGTATCTTCTCTATCATCATAGTCTAAGATTAGATAAAATCCATATTTAGTACTTCATTATCGACGCACAACATAATTACGTATTACGTTTGTGAAGGGAGAATATTTTCTCCTACATAGCTACAGATGTACTTAAAGACGTCGCTCTGATTTCCGTTCCATTTTTATAATACCAAAAGATTATTATCGTATTATCGCATCGGATGAAATAGCAGATGAGCTAATTCCTCTTACACCTCTCAGTCATCATTCAGAAACCGAATGAGGTATAGCGGAAGTAGGTCAAGGATAACGGTGAGAGCATTTCATCAAATATTTTGCACCACGTTACGTATGCTTTAAGATTGAAAAATATGTGATATTGATTGAATATAATTAAAATAGGAAAGGCAAATAAAAGCGATTTTTCCAACATTTCACATCTGTTACCTCTGTATATCAATGTAGATTATTTAAAATACAATAAACAGCCATAGACAAGATAGTACTAGTGATAGCCTAGCCATTTTGATTTCAGCCTCCTGCTCCGAAGTTAAGTGCGTCTTAAAATTTAAATATTAATAAATACGTACATAAAAATAAAGAGACATTGTAGTTTTTTTACGAATAAATGGAAAAAACAAATATTTTTACTGTTGTCAACAGATCATAGGTAAAGCATATGAAACAATCGATAAAGCTCAGAAAACCACAAAACATCATAGACCAACAAACAACATAAATCAACAGATGAAACCACTTTAAGAATACAAATCAACAGTTGACTCTAACATTACGTGTAGGGGTAATAAATGCCACAAGATGTTTTGTCACATGCGACTCAATGTCGAATCACACGGGTCGACAACCCTGCTCAATGTAAGCCGCCTTCAACTGGTCTCAGAGACCATTAAACCCTCTTACCTGGACCTTTAATAGTTTGCGGGTCTACGGGACCGAGTGCTCGAAATAATTGGGAGTTCCATAGAACGGGAATCTTTGACCCGATTACTGTCGTAATGACGTCGGAAGTACGGCTCGTACAGTTTGCATGAAAATTTTGCTGCAAGCCGTTATTATAAACACTAATTGGTTTGAATTTTGTAAATTAAAAAAGCTTTGCGATATTTTGTAAACGTGATGTGAACCGAAATTTGTGGTCATCACAGTAATGGATGCCATAAAATCTGGTGGAGTGAATTTCAAATTAATTAGATAGTAGGTATAAATGAAGATAACTCAATTAAATACTCGTGCAGAATAAAATTGTTTTGCATACATACATACATACATACATACATACATACATACATACATACATACATACATACATACATACATACATACATAC